>JADRCD010208759.1:1815-18901 GCA_019843815.1 Montemys delectorum
TCTCTCTCTCTCTCTCTCTCTCTCTCTCTCTCTCTCTCTCTCTCTCTGCCTGCTTCTACTTCTCTCTAAATATGAACATTATGTCAGTTTTTCTTTATTATTCAAATGTTATTTTCTTGATTATTTAAATGTGATTATTTAAAAAATCAAAAAGGAAGGCAAGAAGTTTATCAGATTGGTAAAGCAGGTACCCAGACGGTGGAGTCAATACCCAGCACTACAGAAGAGTCAAAGGCAAGTCTTAGCTGAAATGAAATTGGAGGAAACTTTTAGCCAAAATTAATTATCTGTTATAAAATTTCATAAAAGGTATAGATAATCTACAATTTCTCAAAAATATGCATGAAATAATCACATTGCTAGTAGTAATAATTGACCAGAAAAAAAAAAAACCACATTTTTGTGCCACATTCATTGAAATAAGAGCTGTTCATATCCAGTAGAAAATTTAGTAGCCAAATCTTGGATTTATGCATCAATCATAGAATCTATCATGACAGTGTCATCTAGTGACATATATTTCATCCAAAATGTGAAGGTTATACTGGCTTCAATCGGCTATATAGCTGCCATTCGGTACAGTCTAGGGAATAAAAGGCTTGTGGTACCCACCTCTGTGGTGCTTGTGTAGAGATGAGATATAAAATCTCTACTTTTACTCTAATGTGGGAATAAAGAAATTGGGAGATTTTAAGGTAATAGTTTTGTTTATTTTAATATATTTTAATTTATTAAAGCTTTTTTTATACATTGTTTTTGATCATATTCTTTCTCCTCCCCCACCACAAGAGCCTCTTCACGTCCCTACCTATCCGCCCACCTCCAAGTTATTTCTCTCTCTTTATAGAAGGGAAAGATAACAATAACAAAAAAATGCAAATCAGAACAAGAAAATGAATGCAGTACTTCCGAATATATTTACAGACAGCGCTTGCTAGACGCACCTTTGAGTCAACCATTACTTAATCTTAGTGACAATGATTGCAATGTCCAGCAGCAACGCTGAAGTGAATCATTTTAGATTTCGGCCTTTCTGTCGCTGTGTCTTCACTGCCGAGACACCCCATCTCGCTGTAAAGTGGCTTTTCATTTGAAGAACTGCAGGCTCATTTGGAGTTGTAATAATTGTAAGGTTCTTGGTTAAGTAAAATCTTAACAGTGGATAAGATGCTCAAGATGGGAAAACCCAGAGTTCTTTCTTTCTATTTTTCTTTCTTTCTTACTTCTTTTTTTAATGCTATGCCATATGAAGTAAAGTTTAGTCACATAGCTTTGCTGTAACACAATGTAATAAAACTTCCTAGCTTTAATAAAGATGATACTGTCAGAATACAAATTTACTTATAAAGCACTCACTGTGTTTCTCAGTCTTAAAAGATATTAATGCACTGATCCTTGGTTGACAGATGGAGGAGCAGATGGACAAACAGACAAGCAATATTTTATGGTAACCCAAATAAAGGAGTAATGATTTTGTAATATAGAGAGTTACATGTTGCTTTAGTGTCTAACCCTGGTTCCACTACCTAATGACTAAATGACCTTAGGTAAATTCCTAATCTCTCTAAACTTTACCTTCTTTATTAATAATTAAAACTATTTCTTTCCTGCTAGAGCTTTTGTGACAGTTAAACAATGGAATGTACAATACAACTTAACACAGTGCTTGACACTTCAAAAACATCAATATAGAGAAGGAGAGGTCTTTTTATTTTGTTTTTATTGTTGGTTTCTCTGTGTAGACCTGGCCATCCTGGAACTCACTCTGTAGACCAGGCTGGCCTCGAACTCAGAAATCCAGAGAAGGAGAGATCTTAAGCAAAGATACAACCAATAAGATTTCATTACATTGCTTACCTGGGTTCTCATACTAGGTTCGACATTTCAGGTAAAGACATATTACGCTTAAAGCTCCGCACCTTTTTTTAGGTGACATTTGGGTGAAGGGCAACTGAATTATACTATAGAACAGTACCTTTCAGTTCCGTGACTCGAGCCTCTGGGAGTAAATGAAGCATCTTCCTTCCGTGGGCTGATAACTTCGTGAAGATAACATTACTCTTCTCAATAAGAAGACATTGATCACTAAATTCTGCCCATTTTTTTTTTTTTTTGCAAATAGATAAGCAAGAAAAGATTTCTTTGGTGTGTATGTTGGCGCACCCGCAGGAATCAGAGGTCAATGACTCGACTTCCTCTATTGATGTGTACCTTATCTTTTGAGACAGTGTCTTCCTTCCACTGAACCTGGAGCACCTAGATTTAGCTAGTCCGATCAGCCAGGCAAGCTCACTCGATGCCCCTTTGCCTACCTCCCAGCATCGCATTTACAGGTGTGCACCATTGAGCCCAGCATTTTACACAGATGCTAAGGATTCAAAGTCAGTTCCCCATGTGTATGCAATGAGTACTAAAACAAGAAACGTTTGCTTTTGTTTATTTAGTTTTTGGTTTTGGTTGGTCGGTTGGTTTGGTTTTGGTTTTGGTTTGATGTGTGTGTGGGGGGGGGGTTGTTTGTTTTTGTTTGTTTTGTTTTTGCTACAAGGAAAGACTAAGCCATATGAGAGCTAGAGTAAAATCAGTACTGCATGTCCTGAACCTATTGTTACTTTCTACTCTACTTTCACGAGTCCATTTGCCTTAGTCGGGGTTTCTATTCCTGCACAAACATCATGACCATGAAGCAAGTTGGGGAGGAAAGGGTTTATTGAGCTTACTTCCACATGGCTGTCGATCACCAGAGGAAGTCAGGACTGGAACTCAAGCAGGTCAGGAAGCAGGAGCTGATGCAGAGGCCATGGAGGGATGTTCCTTACTGGCTTGCTTCTCCTGACTTGCTCAGCCTGCTCTCTTATAGAACTCAAGACTTCCAGCCCAGAGATGGCACCACCCACAAGGAGCCCTACCCCCTTGATCATTAATTGAGAAAATGCCCCACAGCTGGATCTCATGGAGGCACTTCCCCAACTGAAACTCCCTTCTCTGTGATAACTGCAGCCTGTGTCAAGTTGACACACAAAACTAGCCTTGAGAAATAGTGGCTACGAATCCCATAAGATTAACATAAAAAGCTCTATAAATTCAAGGTCATCTGGGGTTAAAGGTGTGGTGGCACACACCTTTAACTTGGGCCACACTTTTTGCTGGAGACCTATATAAGGACATTAAAAAAAAGAAGGCTCTCTCTCTGCTTCGCCTGCTTGCCTTGTGAGACTGAGCAATTGCTGGATCCTTAGACTTCCATTCACAGCTGCTGCCGCGACTGTTGTTGAGAGTTGATTGTTGGGAGTTAGACTACAAACTATAAGTCATCAATAAATCCCTTTACTACATAGAGACTAAGTTCTGTGACTCTAGAGAACCCTAAGACACCATTTTTCTCCATCCTTTGACAAGCTTGAGAGTCACATTGAGAGCGTTCTCTATACACGTCTCGTGAGTGAATGCTGTGCACGTAGTCAAAGTCTTAAAACCTTAAGACTTCTGCTCACTTTTGTATGAAGAAGATGATGGAGGGAGCCGGCATAGTGAGTGTGTGGCCAGACTGTTGGGTTGCTAGAGGTTACCCTTGTTAACACTCAACATGTGCAGATACTCAGATCCATTAAAGTGAATGAAATTGAAGAGAGATTATTCTTTTAACATCTTCCACTTCTGCTACCCTAATCAAAGCCACTGTCACCTTTTACCCAAAGCTTGTCACTAGCCCCCTATTAGCTCCTGTTAATTGCCTCCCTTTGCCGTACAGCAACCAGAAAGACAGGACCATGTCACTCTTTTACTGACAAATAATCATAATAAATTGTGCTATTGTATCCAGTGAACTTCCACACCATGCCCTAAAACCTAGATGCCCCCAAAATCACTCTTCCCTTCCCTGCCTATGTTCCTTATCATTGTAGAACACTTTGTCTTTGTAGAATATCCTCTTGAAAAAATGTTATGCAAGGTATTCTCTCTATCTGGCAACCCCACCACCTCCACCACTGAACTCCTATGGGAAACATTTCTGATATTTAGATTAAATTTAAACCTCATGGATGTGCCTTTTCTGACCCCTGGGGGGAAAAAATACACACACACACACACACACACACACACACACACACATATGTACATTTTCACCTGGAAGACAAAGATTCATAACTGTGTTTAGGATGTATCCACTGGAGAAACATTTACAGCAAGATTAATAAAAAATTGAAAATCTTTCAGTCTTAGCATTGCCAAGTGTTGTCCTGCTGTGTCTGTGCTTTCTAGGTCTAGCTTAACCTCATGCTGTGACCAATGCTTTAGTTACTTTGTGATCTGTGTATGGAGAACATGTTTCCGAGAGGTGATGAGTACACCCTGTCCTTGATCAAGTACAACTAAATATAAGATTTAACCCATAGGAAGAACAACACTATCAACCAACCAGACACCCCACCCCACCCCACCCCCAGAGCTCCCAGGGACTAAGCCACCAACCAAAGAATACACATGGAGGGACCCATGGCTCCAGCCACATATGAGGCAGAGGATGGCGTTGTCTGGCATCAGTGAGAGGATAGGCCCTTGTTTCTGTGAAGGCTCTATGCCCCAGTGTAGGGGAGTGCCAAGGTGGTGAGATGAAAGTGGATGAGTGGATTGGGGAGCACCCTCATAGAAGCAGAGGGAGAGAGGATGGGATGGGGGTTTGCAGAGGGGAAACAAGAAAGGGGATAACATTTGAAATATAAATAAATAAAATATCCAATAATTAATTAATTAATTAAAAATAAAAAGAAAAAACATTAAAAAAACAAAACAAAACAAAACAAAAAAAGATTTATATAGTCACTCTACAAAGAGCATTCCTAACCTTAGTTTATCAGACTAATTGAAAACTGAAAAATAAAAAGAATGTAACATACTGTTTTTAAATACAGAAGTATTAGGCCTGGAAGTGTATGTCATTGGTAGAGCATTTACCTAATATGCTACAAGCCCTGGGTTCAAACCGCAGAACCACAAAAAGTGACGAACTAAGTTGAACACTCAAAAACAAATCTCCAAATAACTAAAGAATTCATGAACTGGAGTAGATACTCCCAGAGTCACAGCCACCCTCCCCAGCAAATTCAGAAATGTAGTTCGTAGATATAATCAAGCTTACCTGTACAGTTGAACAGGTTTAGCATTCGCTTTCCTGATACACAGCCTAGCAAGGGGATTCTGGCTGTGCTTAACTGCTGCATTCACATGTGTCAGGACCTTCTGTGGAGGCAGCGGTTCCCTTGAATTTACAGTAAGTGGTCATGTGCCAATGTGTTAAATCTCTTAGGATGTACAAGCATACCACCTGCTTAGAACATTTTACAGAAATATAATCTATTTTTGTTTTGACAGGCATATATGAAAGGCTAAATATAATTTTGAGGTAATCTCCATGATATGATATTCAATATAAAGAGCAAAATCCATTATCATCTGTATTCTATCAGTTTTACCATGTGAGACACTTTTAGAAAAAGAAATTTTTTCCCCAAGTAGCTGATACTATCCCCTGACAAACACTGTTGCTGTTTGCCTGTTTCAGCACTTTTGTGTAATGGAAAATTCCACAAGCACTTGCAGGAGATCTTTGTGCCCTTGGTTGTCCGCTACGTTGACCTGATGGAGTCTGCCATCGCCCAGTCCATTCACAGAGGTTTTGAGCAGGAGACATGGCAGCCTGTCAAGTAAGTATCCTGGTGCCCTCAGAGCATCCGTCACAGTCCTGACCTTCTAACTTTACCTATAGCCATCTGTGGTTATTGCTTATGGTGGTCCCTTCCCACGTTGTTTGTTTCTTTACAGGAATATCGCCAACAGTCTTCCCAATGTAGCTCTTCCAAAAGTTCCAAGTCTGCCTCTTAATCTTCCACAGATTCCTAGCTTTTCTTCTCCTCCGTGGATGGCTTCTTTATATGAGTCCACGTGTGTATCCCTCACTTATTTCCTGGTGTTGTGTTAGCTAGTGCATGGCCTTGGCTGTTTTCTGTGCCGATGTATCACTAGTGCATGGCATCTGTCATAGTTGATGGAGGAGTACTGTCTTGGGCTTCACTCGTTTGAGATTTTAAGCAGCTGAGCTGAGCTTAGCATATTGATGATAAATGATAGATCGAAAGAAAAAAATCGCATTGGTTTGATGTTGCTTGTGTTTATTCTATGTGGCAGATATCATTTTTTAACCCTAAGTTATAAAATCTATCCTAAGCAGTACAAACCCAAGTTTCCCATTTTGACAATTGTGGTAAGTTCAGCTTCCTTACTGCTCACACCATTGACATTGTATATCAAGAAAACCATCAAGAAGATTGCAATGCGTTCTGTTTTTTATATTAGTCTTAGCATTGAAGAAGAAGAATTAGACCTTTCAGGGAAGCAACTATTCATATTTTCCCAATGCAAGGACATTCTTCCCTTGTTTCTTTCCTACTTCGGTTGACATACCTTGCAATTATAAGATAGTCTTGATGCCATTATAAAGCATATTTAATTACTCCACGTTGTAGTGAGCCTGCCCACTACACACTAACTGACTGACTGACTGACTGACTGACTGACTGACTAACTGTCATTAGGGAAAGGGGCTCTAAAATTGAATATATCTGACCTTAAACTTTATGCACTTATGAACAATAACTCTTTCTTAGCCTCACTCTTTTCAACTGAAGAATTATTGATTCCAAATATAAAATAATCTTGTGGGAGAGAGTCAAAAATACTGCATAAAAGTATCTGGCACATCCTAAGTTTTCTATAAATACTACCACCAGAACACGCTAGGTGTGCCATAAATGGTAATTACTACTCTATGTTATCATCGTTACTGGCTGTTCCCATTGTTATTTATGATTTTGCTCTTTTGAAAACTCAGAGCCTCATAAAAATCTAATGAAGTTATAAAGTTAGTTTACAAATGTAAAAATACAGCAAGGTCTTTTGCACAAGACCTCACATTAAATCAATTAGCACAAACATTAGATAAAAAATACTGAGAATTTATCTGAATATTCAGAATTTGCTGTGTTCTAGGTACAGTGCCAAGTTCTTTATCTCATTTTATCCTTATAACAACTCTGTAAGGTAAGTGTCACTGTCTCCATTTCACAGTTAAAGAATTGTCATTCATGAGTAAATTAATAAAATAACGAAATACTCAGGGTCTCATAGAATGTGATAGGCAAACTTTGACCCAGATTCACTGGACCTTGGGACCCTTCATACACTTTACTTTATTCTGCTTCCACAGAACAAACTACTCAAAGACTTAACTAGCTTTTCTTCTCCCTACCACCAAGTCTGTTCTCAGTCTTGAATATATGCAGTCAAGGAGACAAACGGGAGGAGACCAAGAATGAGAGTGATAACCTGTAAAAGTGTTTTACAGGTATTACCCAAAACAACTGGGATCTTGTCAGTCTTTTTCTTAGAGAGAAATTCCTTGTGACATTGGAATACATAAAGTTGTTTCTGTATGTGCTCAGAAATTACCCACATGGAATAAGGAATCTTTCTAAATTTTTAATTTTGGCCTCTGTATAATATTACCTCTTTTCTAACTCTTTCTCCATCTACGTTTTACTAGGACAATATGATTTGTGGGCATTATCCCATATGGTTTAGTTCTCTATTTTGTTACTCTGTTAGTTTGGAGATTATGTGAAACCCGAACCTTCTCTTGTTGACATCCTTTACAGAGTGATGTTAATATCAAGACAGGATCATGACAAGTAGGTAATGGTGCCTTTATGCCATAAGCAAATAAAAATATGTGTTACAAGTTGATCACCATGATCATTAGTAAGATTATTAGGTTCTTTGTTGTCATAGTGACCCACGACTAGTCATAATGTTATGATGTTATCCTGGTTCACATTTTAAGTCAGTGTATGTTTATTGTACAAAATGATGGTTTTATTATGAAACTCTCACACACATATATCACGTATACTGTGCTCTAATTTTCTTTCCCTGCCCTTCCTGTCCCTTCCTCTCCCAGCTGGTCCCCTTCCTATTTCCTTTTCTTTTTTTTTTTCCCCTTCTACTTTCAGGTGTTTGGGGTTTTATAAGAGTCTCTGCTGTGGGTTTTCACGATACGGTCAGTGAAATCTTGATCAGGAGATCTAGTGAATACAGTCCCTTTTTAGAGGTTAGGAGTCAGATACCTGTAGGTCTTAGAGATAGCATCAAAGTTAGCCTTGGCAAGGCTGCCAAGGGTGACATTGGAGCCCCCGGCTGAGATGTAGCAGTCATCAATACTGGCCATCATCAGTAGCTTCTTGGGCACAGGAGCAGAGACAATGTCAGTGCCTCTGGGGGCAAGGATGAAATTTACCAGCACAGAGCAACAGTGGACTGTCACCTTGCACCGAACAATGTGGGGCTTCCCAGTGTTGTTTCCCCAGTAGCCTGTCCACATAGGGACAATAGAAAGCTTGGCCAAGATGATAGCCCCCTGAGATGGCAAGTAGCTACCTCCACGAAGCACCGAACACCCACCAAGACCAGCATAACCATTGTAGGCCCCAATACTGACAAAAGCCTTGAACCTTGAACTCTGCCCAGCCACCGTCTGCGTCTGTGCAGGCATCCTCTAGGGATCTGGCATGGAAAAAGCCAATAATCTAGGATGTCTTAGTGGGCAGAGAGGATTGGTAGATCTCCTGACCTTCATGTCCTTGACCAGGTAGGGCAGCTAGGTGGTGAGGATCCACTTGTTTTCAGCTTTACCTCCATGAGCCACAACCATGATCTTGACCCCAGCGCCTCTGAGGAATCCTCTCAGAGGCATCTGTGGTCTCATAATCCTGTCCCCATTCCCCAGGTCCTCTAGTCCCTCCCACTAGACCAGTATCATCTGCCATTGGGTGTTTTCCAAGTGAATAAGCAGCTTCCTACTTCTTCTTTTTTTTTTTTTTTTTTTTTTTTGTATCAACATTTGATATTTTTTTATTGAAAGGTGATAAGTAGAACAGGTAAATACAGTGGGGACTGTGTGGCGAACATGCAAAGAACGACTATACGGGTGAGACGCAGAAGCCCCTACTGTTTCCCAGTACCACTTCCTTAGCAACTTACCACTTCTCTGGGCATTCACCAGCTCAACTGACATCTGCCAACAGGGAGTTCACTTTGTAAGATTCAGCTGCTAGATTGCAGATTACACAAAGCGACTAACTGGCAAACTCTTTAAGAAATTTTTTAAAGAAAAATCCAGACAACTCCTCCCCATCTTTCTCTCTGAATATAGAGTCATCATTTGGGGAGGGGTGGTAATACTTGTTACTAGCTATGCAGATGAATGTCATAAAGATAAATTTCTACTGACTTAGGGAATTAGATCAGGGTTCATTACTTATATTTGAGTTCTTCAATCTGTAGTATTTTTAGGACTAGGTCACTGATTAGAAATAACTTTAAATGAAAAGTCTCAGAGTAAGTTACAGGGTTTCTCTACCAACTCCAGAGAAGACCTATTTATATTTTCTCATCAATTCAATTATAACAAACACTTATTATACCAATTAAGATCCCAATTAAACACATTTATTGTCTCTAATTTTCATGTAGCATTAAGCAGAAGAAAAGCATATTCAGGTCTCCATAAAGATACAACTCACATTTTGTATAAGAAAAATTTTAATAGGATTTTTCCTTGACTATGAAATTTTTTTTGGTTCAATGATAATTTTTGTTGGTGGTGTATTGCTAAATCATGCACATTTTTAAAGTTACATTCCTCCAACATTTATCAAGAAGATTTACCTCTTGCCAAGTACATTCAATTAAAACACAGATCTTCTAACTGCACGCTATGGGGGTAGGGGGTGTAGGTTGCCTAGCCTTTTATTGTTCTTATATATTTCTTGTACATATGATACATGTAAAGAGGCTCTTGCCTTACACATTTTTCACAGTAGTGTCAGTATAGCCTTGTCAGGTCTTATTGAGGCTGTGTCCAGTTCACATTAAGGTGCACAGACAATCAGTCAGTAAAATTCAGTGTTGTCATGATTGGTCCCTTGAGAACTTAAATCCAAAGAGGACTAAGCTAGACCAGGAGATCCTGAGAAATTCCTAGCAGAATGGGTCTGGAATAGCAACTTAAATTGGAGATAGAGCTGAGACTCTGAGGCCAAGGTACAGGGCAGAAACCAAGCTTTTAATTAGCCAGGGCAAGAGGTGATTTTTCTAAAGCTCGCTAATTAAGATATATTTCGCTAAACAATGTGGTTGTTTAAAATAATTTGTTTTAAAATTCCCAGTGTGCCTTTGTAATAAATGGGTTTTATTCTTCCATTTTCTTTTGCAGAGTAAGAATATAAATGTAGTGTAGTGTATGTGGAGCAGTTGTTAGGATGCTAAGAAGAAATCAGACCTAGCTCAGTTTGTGTTTTTTCTTCTGCTTTGTTCTGATATTGCAGTCGAGTCTCAATGGGTTCGAATGTAGGAGTTTTTTACTTTCAAATATCTGTCGTCCTATTGGCTGGATGCTCACCTCAAGGAAAGTAGTAATATCCCTTGGTCAGATAATGTATGAATCCTTCTACAGATTACCCCCATCCATGGTGTAAAATTATAGTTTCCTAGAGGAATTTGATCACCATAGTGGATGCTGGCTTCACTTTCAGTCACAGAAATTCAAAAATGCGTGCTTTTGATCTAACTTCAGAGCATCTCAAATACCACCTCTAGGTTAGACCATTTCTTTAATGTTAGTTTTTAATTATGAGCTAGAGAAGCAGCACAAAGCAGTTCAAACTGGAAGTAAAGGTTTGCTTTCTTACCTAGCCTGTAGTTCCCTGAGTGCTAAGACTCCTGTGTGCCCCACTCCTGTAGGCAGAAGGTCTCAGTGACTACAGAGGCATAGATGCATGGATAAGAGGAAGGCTACTTCTAGGTATGAGCATACACATTTTCATGAACAAAACACTTTTTCAAATCTTTAAGAGAAAATGTTATGTTTTCATCATTATCTTGAAAATTGGTAAAGAATGTTAAAATATTAGTCCTTATACGCACAATTTGATTTCTTTAGTCTTTGTACCCATGCTAGTCCTCTTTGTGAAAACTTACTACTGCATTTATTTCTTTGTGGCTTACCTCATTAAGAAGCTAAAAGGAAGAGTTAGAAAGCTAACTGAAGAAAACACTGGATCATGAGAGACTGTATGTGGTATATTCTTCACTGATGACATGATCACAGAAAGGCAAACCAGCGGATGTGTGGTCCACAGTGTTAACAGTAGAAGTTCACAGTGTTCTTTGTTTTTCCTCTTTCTTCTAGCAATGGCTCAACAACATCCGAGGATCTGTTTTGGAAACTTGATGCGCTGCAAATGTTTGTCTTTGACCTACATTGGCCAGAACAAGAATTTGCCCACCACTTAGAGCAAAGACTCAAACTAATGGCCAGTGATATGATAGAGGCCTGTGTCAAAAGGTAGATGTGTGTTCCAAGTTGCTGCTTAGTATGCCAGTACCCATAATGCCATACTAAGTACCTGTTACTTAATTGTCACAGGGAAGAATTGAATATAAACCAGTGTTTCAAAATGTATTGGACATTTCATTCTCTGACCTTAATCCTGGGAACCCCTGTAACTGATGAACCTAATCTGATCATATCATTTTCAGGCCTCCCACCCATTTCTCTAATCAATAACACTCATGCCACATTAATCACGTCTACCTTGCATATCTCTCTGGGAGAAGTGTGCTTTCCTTCTCAAAGCAACTACGGAAATGGTCTGTTGAAATTTTCTGCATTCTGTATGGTGTCTGTGTGCAGTGAAATGGTGTGAGGAGCTCACAGTACAATCAGCACCATCCTTGTTCAGAGATTACTCGGAACTAGTAATCTAGAATTTGCCAGCTACATCAGACAAGTTCCAAGTAACAAATCTCAGCACTGAACCACAAATAAAGACTTCAGAGTCTTTGAGATGAGTTGTCCTTTTTACACACAAGCAGCACTGTATATTAATAGCTCAATCATGGGTCCCCAGTGCCTTTGCTTATGGTACATTTGTATGAGTCTATGATCTGTGGGGAGTACATCCAAGTATCAATCAAATGTTTGTTGGAACGCCTGAGTACGTCTAAGCTCATTGAGCCCAGGAAGTTCAGTTCTTGGAATAATATGAAAGCCTTCTTATAACAAGATGATGATTGGAATTATTTAATTTTAGAACTCAACTGTGAGTCTCAAGTCTCAAACCTATAGGTCAGATTACTGGGGGCTTCTTTAACAAAGACCAATCAGACTCACCTGTTTGATGGATTTTTACATACAACTTCAGGCATTTACGAGAAAATTTAAATGGTAAATGTGAATTGTAGTCTTCTGTGGTTTATTACCCTTTTCCAGTTTTCCAGGCTGCTACATTCTCTCTCTCTTTCCCTCCCTCCCTCCCTCCCTCTCTCTCTCCCTCCCTCCCTCCCTCCCTGCCTCTCTCTCTCTCTCTCTCTCTCTCTCTCTCTCTCTCTCTCTCTCTCTCTCTCTCTGTTCTGCTCTAACACAAAGGATATCTTGTGCTTAAGTGCAGAAGAACATGTAGGCTTTCTACTTGGAACTTAACTTAGGCAATAAGTGACTTTTGTTCATTAAATATGGTACATTAGACATAAACAAAGTGTGTTTGTATCATCCTGAGTGGCTGCATAAAACTAGCCTTTAAAATATTATGATGAAACATGCTTGAACTGTGTTCTATTTAAAAACATCACAGTCTAACCTTTATTTGAGATGTCAGGAAAGAATGCCCCGACCTGGCCCCACCCCTGCCCCCTACTCTGCACCTCCACCCATGCTTCTCTGTCTGTCACTGCATGTCCTAGCTATCATCATCTGACTTTTACAGACGGGTGGGGTGTACGTCAGGATTTCTTACTGTAGTTCATGTTTTAATAACTAGAACAAGAACTGCGTTCGAACTCAAGCTGCAAAAGGCAAACAAAACAACCGACTTGCGCATCCCAGCTTCCGTGTGCACAATGTTTAATGTATTAGTGGATGCTAAAAAGCAAAGCACCAAGCTGTGTGCCCTGGATGGAGGACAGGAGGTAAGTCCTCGCTCAGGCAGAGCAGAGGATCCTCTGCTCAGGGGGCAGCAGTGGAGCAGAGGATGCTCTGCTCAGAGGGCAGCAGCGGAGGAGCAGAGGATGCTCTGCTCTGCAAGCCTTCTCCTTTTCTATACAAATACTGCTAAAACTTTCCAAGTGGCCTCTAGTTTCCCATATACCATTTTGGCGTCGGCTATTTACATAAACCTTGCTTGTCACATGCAAATGAGGAAGCTAAAAACCTGTCTACTTTGCTTATACAAATTTAGACGACTCAGTGTTTGCATCCATTAAAAAAAAAAGTCACAAAAATATAGCATATGAAAAATTCTATTTACACAATAGTTTTCATTTTTTGCAGGATCAAGTAGACACTAGTTCTTATTCGGCTGAGCAAAATGGCTCAGTGGGTAAAGGTGCTTGCCAGCAAGCCCAGTGACCTCAGTTTAATTGTAGGGACCCACATAGTGGAAGAGAAAATGCTACAAATTGTCCTTTGACCGCTCCACAATGCTAAGGCACCCACCACCCCCACAAACACACACACAAAATAAACTAATTTAAACTCAGTAAAATGCTAGCACACACTAATAAATATCTCATTATTTCACTTTTAATTTTTGTTTGTTTGTTTGTTTTAAAAATCAAAACTGCACCATCATCTCTCCTCATGCTTTGTTCCTGGTGGCAGGTGAGTGGGTGAAAACGGAGCTGTATGTCGCAGGCTTGCATGTTTACATTGACATTTTGTGTCTTTTCTGTTGTCCTTACTTTTTTCATTATTTCTTTGTTCTTCCCTATGTTCTCCATCATTATTTCATTTTTCCTCCATCACATGATCCAGTTTAGGAATCAGTGGGTAAGTCTCTCTTGATTTGGTTTCCTTTGGTTTGGGTTGGGTTTTTGTATGTGTGGAGTAGGGAGCTGTTGTTTGGTTTAGTTTAGTTTTGTTTGGGGGGGGGTGCACATCTTTATTTGGGAATTATATATGTTTTTTATCTTTTTTTCAAATTAAAATAGTGATATATTTCAAGGTATTTTATATACAAAATTAACAGCACGTAAATACACTTTGAAAGACGTCAAACAGAAACTTCTTCTCTCAGACAAAATCTACAAACTTACTCTTACATTTTAAAAAGACAAAGTTATTTAAAGCCAAATGAATTCACTATCCTTAAATTAAAGTCTAAATAATTATAGAGTGATTTAGTATTTTCAATTGTGTAGATATATTTTATTCTTCCTGCAGAATATAAGCTTTAGATAATGATAAAGCCTATGTCAGGGTAACCGACTAGCATTGGTATCAGGCGGCCACGCACATCCCCCAAGGTCACTCAACACTGAAGGATGTAAATGTGGATTTCAACAGGACACAGTCTCCCAGTTACCTGGGATATAAGCCCCAGCCTCCGCAGGTAGGGAGGAAGCAGTCTGCTTCATGAGACCCATATCCACCCCAAAAAAGGTTGTCCTAGAGTGTTACCCGAACCTTGGAGGTGCAGGCCCTCAAATTGTCATGTACACAGGATTGACCGGGTTGTAATTAGTTGTTGTCATTAGTCAGTATTTTTTTCTTCTATGACCATATTAATTCTTATAAAGTCACCCTGCTAAAAGCTGAGAGCCAAATACCAGGGCCACCCTCACTCACGTAGCTAGCAGTTTCCTAAGAACTTCACTGACTATAAAGCAGGCTGAGAGAAGTCTGTGAGCTTCATTTGTGTTTAGACCATGGATAGATATTCGCTATTTGGACTTCATATATTCATACATATATGCTTATATTTTACTATGTGCAATTTAGGGGAAAACATACTTCTAATACCATATCATACAGTCATACAAATATATATGTAAGTGGCTGATCTGCCAGTGTTAGGGAATTTTCAGTAATTATCAGTGTCTGATCAATACAACATAATTTATTATCTCTAATTATCCAAATGTGAAAGCACGTGACTTGAATGGCAGTGGCCCCTAATCACCTCTTCATGTTTTTCAATGTCTGGATGCAAACCTTGAGTGTCTATCTGAGAATCTTATCTTACGTGTCGTCATAAGCCCACTCTCTCCTCATCCAGATTGCAGACTCGCTTTCCCATAAGTACTGGGTGAATATATTAGATCTTCTTTTAGTATTGTGCACAGTACTTGACAGTGTACCAGGCTCTTGGTAAATATGTGTTGCGTAAACTAACAGGCTGATTAATTGCCACTGCTTTAATTTTTCTCCCCCGGAAGAAACAATTCATTGTAGCATCGAAAAAGAGAAGCAGCCACTGTGTCCACAAATAACAAACAGTCACGTGGTCAAATGACTCTTTACGTTACGAAGTGAAGTCGGTTTGAAGAGTAATCTGCTACTGTTCATTATGCCTCCACCTGTACCTTCTCACCAGAGACAATTAGCTCCCCATGACTTCACACAATTAATATAGTTCAAAATGTGCAGGTGTAAAACCTATTAGCAACTGTGAAAAGTAATAAACAAGTTCAAAAGAAAAGGATCGTGTATGTGGCTTTACATCGCCAATAAATACACTTACGTAATCAGTCAGTTCCTCCCGCCTTCCATCCATCAGCCTCTGTGTCTTTCTGTGTCTGTCGGTCTGTCTGTCTCTCTCTCTCTCTCTCTAAGTTGTTACAAATTAGTACGTATGTTATATGTAGAGTTGAATAAGTAGACGCCATGTTCCACAAAGCAACAAAGTTGTTGACAAAACTAGATTACTGGACACTTCAGGACCTTGTAAAACATAAACTACATAGTTAAACCTAGGAGAAATGGAGCTAACTCACTGAACTACACTAATTTGTTGTTAATATGTTGTTGCTGACATTAAAAAAGGCATCCATTACTGACCACATCAAAGGCCTGCCTGTGTTCCCAGGTTGCAATTCTATTTTCTTACGTTCCACATGAGGCAAAGTTGCTCTCCAAGGCCCAGAATAGAGTTTAATGAAGTGATTAGTGAGTGAATGGTCTACTCATGTGACAGATGTTTATAATGAGTCAGCAGACTCAGGCCAGTCCCTCAGGACAGATGTTGAGATTATAAAACGACCACATTGTTTAGAGTCTGTATTATACATTCCTATAGAAAAGCAGCTGACTGCCTGTGCTGTAGATATTCATCTGCCCTGGGAACCACTTCGCCTTGGTCTCATTGGCTGAGAATGAGGATATAGGAACCTGACCAAATTAATGGGGGAGCTCAGGGGAGAAAGCGGTCCTCCTTCTACAGGATTAGTTATCAATTAAAGGAGAAGGCTCCCATTCCCAGAGCAAGCCAACCAGTCCTACTAAAATGCATCTTAAAAGCAGGGAGAAAGTGTAGGTTGAGCTGGCATTTGGTTAGTCTCCATTTCTAGTACATTTGCATGTAAACAGGCCAGGGAAATGATGATTTTCAATGTGCCTGGACTCTGAAGCAAGGACTTCTAAGTGGTTGTCAAGATGTAAATTGAGATTTATTTTCAGAAGAAGCAAGGTATAACCTGTTTGCTTTTGAGGGCAGATATGGAAAAGAAATCAGCTTGCAGCTGAGCTGCATCCTGCCAACACTGGCACTTGGGAGTAGCAATCCAACTATAAGAATATTTTAAAGTAAAAGATATGAGTGTTTTTAGAATAATTTATAGTGGTTTGGGAGCTTAGTAGTTGCTTATTTAGTGAAGTGCTTCCTTGCAAGCATGAGAACCTGAATTCAGTCCCCTGAAACCCTCTGAAATTTCTTGTAGTGTAGGATTGTTCTCTGAGAGCAGGAAGTCAGAAACAGAAGGGCAACTAGGACTTGTTGGTTAGCAGAACTAGGCAAATTGGAGAGCTCCAGACCAATGAGAGACCCTGTATCAACAAACAAAGCAACCAACTACTATGGAATGACCCAACGTCCTCTAACCCATACAAGCAAGTGTACACCTATACATGTATGTACCCACATCTCTCTTGCTCTCTCTCTCTCTCTCTCTCTCTCTCTCTCTCTCTCTCTCTCTCTCTCTC
>JADRCD010208759.1:18911-33291 GCA_019843815.1 Montemys delectorum
CACACACACACACACACACACACACACACACACACACACACACACACACACACACACACACACACACCATTTATAGAAGATTCTGTATTTGAGGACAAAAAACATTCCAATTTTTTTTGTTGTTTTGTTTTTTTGTTTTTCGAGACAGAGTTTCTCTGTATAGCCCTGGCTATCCTGGAACTCACTCTGTACACCGACCAGGCTGGCCTTCAACTCAGAAATCCGTCTGTCTCTGCCTCCCAAGTGCTGGGATTAAAGGTGTGTGCCATCACTGCCCAGCTTCCAAATTTTTTATCAACAATGTTGTCTGTTCATTGAAGTGGAAAGCAACATATCAGTTTTAGCTTAGACAATAAAAATAGCTTTGGAAAAAATTATGTTTGTTTCTATCGTATGATTTGGAGTGTTACTTTTTAATCTTTGGAAGCCACCAGGCCTATTTAATAATTTACTAACTTTTGTTTAATATAGTTGGCATACTTATGGTCTATTTCTTTGCAGAATGGATATATAAAATAGGGATATTCACACTGTATCCTGGCTCATGTTCCAAGATGATACAGTGAATATATAAAAACAAACTCCCATATTTTGTAAATCTAGTGACCCCCATTTTTGTTTGCCTCTGGAGATAAAAGATAGATACATCTTAATCCATTTGTTTTTCGATTTAACTTCATTCATTCTTATAAATCCATTTCTATCTCTACTGGCCTCTTGCACCCCCAAGCATGAAAGTAGTATACAGGCATACATGTAAGCAAAACATCCATATACATAAACAGAATTAATAAAATAAAATCATTTTGAATGATTTTTAAAGGGTTGAACTATGAGATATATAGCAACTAGAACCTCGAGGCCTAGTCATATTTAAGAACACCTTTGAGAGTCTGGGTGTCTTAGTAGCACCCCGCTGATGAAGAGTGCTTTCCATTTTAGTGGGATGCAGGGAGCTACATGCTTATCTCCTGTGTCTCTTTCCAGCTTGGCTTCGCAGTGGAGCAATGACTGCCATTCCATCCCTCTGTACTGCAAGACTCGGGTCTGGAACAGGGCACATAAAAGGGGAGAGGCAGAGCTCATTTGTGTTAGCTCCTTCACTACCTAGTTATTTGGGCTGCTTTTGGCTGGACCTGGGGGGCCCTTTGCAAGGGTTATCTGTTGGGTCTCACCCTATAGTCTGAATGTTGAAACTGTTACATTGACCCTGAAACATGTCTATGACCCAGAACATTAACTATTTAAATGGGTCTTGACTACCGACCAGTCGGCTCTTTGGCTAACCTTCACTCTTCTGCTTCAACTTGGTTTTTCTCTATTGTCCCATTTTCAAAACAAAAACAAAAATTCCACCTCTCCTGCAGTATAAATTTATCCACTGTGTCCATTCCCTTTGCCCTATGGGGAACAAAACTTTGGGAGTCAGCAAGGCTTTAAGTGAACCAGACAAGCAGTACATAGCCAGAAAGCTCAGTGGTCTTGTGCATGTGGCTAATTTGAGAGCAGTGTCAATACACATGCACACACAGATACACACACGCACACGTACACACAGAGAAGAGAAAGGGAGGGAGGGAGAGAGAGAGAGAATAATTTGGAAGCTCCTGTATTAGGCTTCCTTTATTATTTACACAAGTAGATGATGACCACTCTAACTATTAAAGCCCTTGAGACCGTGAGGATCATTCCCAAGTATTCCAAAGCATGAGTTGATGTTTTGTTCTGTGTGGAAACTTTGAGACATGTTTTTAGAAGAAAGAAAAAACAGCTTTCAGAAGCTCAGACCTTAGGGAACCATTCAGCCAGCAGCTGTGAAGCTGGTCTAGTGTTTACCCTGCCCTGAGCACGTTCAGTCAGTGTATTATGCCCCCTGTTCCTAGAAGCCTTGAATCATCGGGATAAGGTTAGTCTTTACAAGTCACATTTTCTGTGAAGTGGCCATTGGGGACAATCTGCTGCCAGATAAATGCTTCCATAAGACAGAATTACTGTTTAAATAGATGGGCCTACATGTGCCATGGAATCCAAGTCTGCTGACTTGAGAACTGAACCATTTAGCTAGCTCTCTAAAGAAGCCAAAGCAGATGTCGTGAACACATCCTTTTTGTATTTATTTAAAGATGCCTTGTTCATGAGGAAGCAGCAACAACACTTTGGGAAGTAATGGTATTCTGTTTTACCTCTTATGGCCTATTAATCTGTTACCATCTATTCCCCTTTGTTGATGAAATTTTAATTTTGCCCTTGCTTGAGCATGTTGTAAGAATTGTATACACTGCTGCTCCCGGGCGGACAAAAAAAAGTCCTTTTAGGGCGAACAATTGGGAGTGCATTTTATTTCTAGAGCACATTTAAAATAACTTATGAATGAGAGTTGTCAGACATGAAATGCTGTATTAATTAAATCTTTTTTGAGTCTTTTGCTTCTCTGGCTAAACCAACCCTTTAGAAAAATACAGGGCCACCTTCATTACAGAGGAGACGACAAAAAGTACCCTTCACATTCCTCTGCCTGAATGAGGATAAGGACTCAATTCAGCCCCGTAATAACCCCATTAGCTGCTTAACTCAGTGGCGCACATGGGAAAAATTTCCAACCGCAATGTAAAAAGTGTTGACTGGATGGATCGTTGCCTCGGCTTTGGCTTTGTTCTTTTAATGTTCAAAATGATCATTTTAAGTAAATTTGATATGCCATAACTACTAGCTTTAGAGCAGTTGTGACTTACAACAAAGAATTCATGTCTGCAGCCACTAATGCATTTTGTCTTTTGAAACCTAGCAACAGTACCATTCAAAAATAGATGATTTGATTGACAACACCGTGAAAGAAATCATTGCGCTGCTGGTTTCAAAGGTAATGTATCACGTATTCACCTTTGCACGTAAAATTAAGACATAATCTTCAAATTAGAATCTTTTAGATGAATCTCTTATATTTCTAAATACCTTCGTATGAAATTGTAGTTAAAAAATAAATAAATGTGAGTTGGGGTGTAATTTAGTATCAGAGTGTATGCCTGGCATGTGTAAAGCCAGCATTCAATCCTTACAGTACAAAGTAAATAAATGCATACATACATGCACACATACACACACATACACACACACACACACACACACACACACACACACACACACAGAGTTGTTTCAGTTGTAATAAAAACTTCAAAAAGAAAATGTGGAGGTTGACAGAATATGTGAAGAATTTGTCATTTCTTGGAAGAGTTCCCCTTTGAAAAACAGTTCTTTCCAGATCACATTCATGCTCTCGGTTTGACTTCCAGAAAAGATTTGAGTATCATCAGTCTTTGAACTTAGTCTGCTTGTTACGATGACATCCCTAGAGCTGAATATCTAACCTTAAACACAGGCAGGCAGGGTTGTATCTGAACTTCACTCCAGAAATTTCCTGCACATTGCTTGAAATACCTTTGACAGATGTGACGATGCCCTTTCATTGTATACATGAAAATAAAGAAAACAAACGGCTTTGCATTTAGCAGTTATGTGACTTAGATGCAACTGAAGCAGTACAGATGGCCACAGGAAGCATAAATGCAGTCTGAGCATGGTCAGTGAGGCATGGCTGCAAGCATAGGTGTTTATTTGGAATAAAGAGCTTACTAAGGAAAAGATGTCGGCAGCACCAAGAACTTAAAGAGGTCGAGAAGTCATCTGCTGATGGGTTCAAGGTCCCAGCCAGAGGAGAGAGATAAGCACTTTACCCTGTTACACTAAGAACAATTATAGTTGTGATCATTTAACAGTCTAATTCAAAACACCTAGAGTAGATAAACTTGTAATGGCCTCATCAGAAAGAGCAGAGGATGGGAGAATTAAGTATCCCATGCTGATAACATACAGTGTATAAAGGTATCAAAAACTATATACCCCATAAAGATGCACAGTAATTACTTGTCTTTTAAGTGGTGGGGAAAGGAAATGGATATTCTCTAAGTGTGACTTTGACATGAGCAGTTCCATCTAGCCCTTCAAAGCTTTGTGTCAAAGAAGTTCAAAGCAGACTTCATAAAACAGCTGAAAGAGTGTGTCAGTTACAAAACAAAAAAACAAAAACCCACAGATTTTATAAGTAAACATGTTTTTTGGATAACAATTGAAAATTTTAATCCTTATTAAAAATTTAAGGAGTACAGGTACCAGCTTTTGCACTAAATGAGCTTAGATGATTTTAAGTTGCCACTATTGAAGACTACGAAGTAAGCCACTCCATTTCACATATAAGGGATCTAAATTGTTAAGAGTCTGTCTGGAAGATTCTTTAGAAATATCAAAGGCCTGTAATATCCTTTTACTTTCTGGTACCTTTCACAATACTCACAGATGCACAGCACAGAATATTCCCATTTGATGTCTGTTGTGTCGTATCCTACCAGAACTTGGAAGCAACTTTAACTTAGAGAAACAGCCAAGCTGTCAGACATCTATTTACCCTATGATTTGAGGGAGTCTTAATGACAATGGATGTTTTAAAACATAGTACCAAATGGATAAAAGATGAGAACGTAAAAGGGTAAAGTACAATCTGAAATTATGTTACCTCAGACATAAGCTACCTTGAATGTCACTGGTGTTAACAAAGGATGTGCTTGCTGGCAAGGTTACGGTTGGTGTCTTTTGCCTTTGTATGTATGTGGAACAACCACTAAAGTACATGGCTTCAGAATAATGATATCCTGATCATAGCTATGGAAGGGAACCTACAGGAAGAAGGGTCTCTCTGACCTGGCAGTGTAAGAGGCTACCGTTTGTCCTTGTCAGGGACAATGAGGCGCTGCTTGCACTGTCTATAGACAAGAAGCAGAGCAAGAGTCCCTGCACCTCCTGCACTCTTTCATCCTGTCCTTTGCACTCTTCTGATTGGATGCTAATTTCAGATACTTTGGGCTTTTTGTGGTTTCACAATTTCTTTTTGTCCTCTATTGACTGTTAAAGCTATCTGTTGAACTTTTTTTTTTCCAATTCAGCCTTTATAGATTTCTATCATAGAGTTCCTTTTTACTACTTCTGCTCTCTTATTAAACTTATTGTTAATGCATTTTCCTGATTCGCCTAGCAGATCACTTGAATTCAAGGCCAGCCTGGTGAACAGAGCGAGTTCTAGGACAGCCAGCAACTTCAGAGAAACCCTGTCTCAAAACAAAAGAAAACAAAAAAACAAAACAAGACAAAAAGACTCTATCTCCATCATGATTCCTAGCGTCAGGCATGGTGACAGAGCAGCAGCACGGTTTGACCATTAATAGTAGGCCCACTGTCAGATGGCTCCCTGACATAGCACTCGAGAGATGATCCCCACGCTGTGGGTCTCTGCCATGAAGCCAGGTCGTCCTGCAGGAGTCTGTGCACGGCAAATCTCTGCACTGGAGTTCAATCCTGTAAACCAGTGAGATTGCCCTCTCACTGGGACTCCTCCTGTAATTGAACTCTGGACTAGTTTGATGCTTGTAGTATGGGTCTCCTCTCATTCCTGGGCATCTGGATTTGGGTTTGCAAGTGCTATCTGGTTTTATCCCAATGGCCGCCTGCTCCTCTACGCTCTTGGCTCTCCCAGGACCTCTTCCTTGATTCTTAGTGTTCCTTCCCTCTTTCCTGGGAACAGTATATCTCAGACTCCTCCCACTCATAGGGCTTCCGTTTCACCACGTGCTGCAGAGCTGTCTTCCAGTACGTTCGTGACTCTCTGCATGTTGGTAAATACAGTTGATGTGTTGATGCGTTACACACTACCTTCCCTTGTGCTGCCTGACTTCAGTTCCATGTCTATATCCCTTTATCTGATGTCTTCAGACTCAGATAGCATGCAGCATGTGTTCTTGTGTATAGGAAAGAACCTACTTTTTTTTGTACACTTCTCTCTGGTTAGCAACTAAATGCTGGTTTCCTTGGGTTTCATTGGTCTCATTTTAAACTTACTCTACAAAATCTCTGTGACTTTCTCTTGGTTTAGCTCCATACCAGTGATTCTGACTGCACTCATATGTGAAGGGCAGTATTGAATCATGGCTAAAATCTAACCTCAGACCTGCCCTTGAATTCTGACCCCCCTCCCATTAACTGTCTCATCTTGACATACATAAGCAGGCTCCTTGTGGATTCATTTCCTCAGTTATAAAGTGGAAGTACTTATTAGTATATGGCGGTATCATTTACCAGAATTACTAATATTTACTAATAGGATTGGTACAGAAATATGAAGAGGCACCTGTTAGTGTAAAGTTAATGCAGATAATCTTAGGGCAGAAGTTTGGATGCTTTAAGTACTAGATGTGAATTCATGCTACTATTGTTGCTCTTATTTTTACATACAAGCTCATATTTCCAGAGGCCTCCTGTCTACCTCCACAAGTCAGTTTCTGTGAGAACACAAACATCACCTCCAACCTCAGCGCTTCTCTTCTGCGATTCCTGAGTCCATTGATATCACTGGCCACCCCATTGTCAAAGCATCTCCATCCTAGGATCCCTGCATCTTTTAGAGCACTCTGACCGTCCTCACACGAGAGGATACCCAGCCTATTGAGCATGCTCTTCTCTGCCCCATCTGATTCTCGGCTGCCCTCTTTTCGGTGCATGTTTAAGTCCATACCCTGCAGCTTACCATCATGTTTCCCCGCTGCTCATTAGGTCTCCATACTGCAGCTAGAGTGCCTTTCAGAACGCATGGGAGGCCATAGCTGCAAGTGTATCATACCTTCAAGGCACTCTCTGTCACTTGTGCCTTTTGCTTTGCCATCGTTTTCTAGATCGTATCTTGCACTTGACTTTTTGGTTGGTGTCTCACGGGAAGTGATTATTGGCGAATTTGGACTAGATGTAATATTCACGACCATACAGTGCGTGAGAGTATATTGTTTTTATCTTGACTTTTGCTGCTAATCCTTTACTACAAATTCCTACAGAAACTTAAGAATCCTTAGAAGAGACTCTGGGAGAGGTACGTGTACACACACACACACACACACACACACACACACACACACACCAGGCATCACCTCCGAGTTTTTTCTTTTTCTTTTTTTTTTTTTAATTAGGTATTTTCTTTATTTACATGTACATTTTCCCTTTCCCAGGTTCCCCTCCAAAACAAACAAACAAACAAACAAAAACAACAAGAACAAACCCCTTTTGCCTCCCCCTTCCCCATGCCTGCCACCCCACCCTCTCCCACTTATTGGCCCTGGCATTCCCCTACACTGGGGCACAAAACCTTCACAAGGCCGAGGTCCTTTCCTCCTAATGATGATCGAATTTGCAATCCTCTACTATTCGCTTTAATCACTTTTGCTCCTGCAGCACTCTCACTCATGGCCTAGGCCCTAATGCCTCCAGCATCCCAGTGGCTTCTCAGTTAACCCGTAGAGGCTCTGTGCCTTTTCACAAGTCAGATCCCTACTCTGAAGCTTTTTCCCCCCCCTTCCTCTTAAAATTTCTCTGAAATAGCCTATGATCTTCTCCCTAGAAGCCATCTCACCATCCTGGACAAATTTAATATGTCCCCCGCACTTTCTTTCATCGCTTACCGTGTGCTCATATTCAATCTTTTGAAATCAAGAAGCTCATTGTCTCCGTTACACGTTATACTATGTGGAGTGCTTCTCATACAGCAGTGAGTGCTTACCGAGTGAATAGTATTAAAAGAAGTCTGTTCTGTCTATAACCTGGAACATTACATAAATCGCTTTCCATAAGCCTATATAGTGTTTTAAAAGATTTTATTGAAAAGGGACAAGAGAAAAATCACTGAAACTCACAGATTTTCAAGATGCAGCTGTGTGCCAGGCGGTGTGCTCAATGCCAGAGATACAGTGCTAGCAAAACAGCCAAGGTCCTGGTCTTTGGGGAGTTTTCTGATCCCTTGGGCAAGACAAGCTGACAAACAGTAGGTGCATCCAGACCAATGTGTGGCGTATCACAAATCGTATGACACGGTGCCTTATGTCGTTGGAAGGCAAGTTTTCTCAAGCAGAAACTGAATTCTCAACCATGAAGGAGTCAGCCAGAAAAAAAAGAGGGGCATAGCAGTTAGGTAGGAGGCGCGGCAGGCACCAGGGCCTGGTGTAAAATGAAGCTGAAAGAGGTGAGGAGAAGCTGATAGGATGTGCTAAGGAGTTTTGAGCCTTGATCCCAAGAGCAGTGGGAAGTCACTGAAAGATGGGAGAGGTGCAAGGCAGGGTGAAGAATTAACCGGCCCTCTATTAGGAGATTCATCTGGATGGCCCATAGCAAACAGACTTGGCAGAGAGCTGTTACTTTGACCTCTAGGAAGCTAATCCCAAGCACTGAAGATATACTGTGAGCAGGGTTTTTAGTACAGCGAGAGGCAGCAAACAGTGAGGGCTACCCTTAGTTCTATGAGATGAATCACAGGGAAAAAAAAAATCCAGCGTCATTCAGTGGTTCCGGCGCCCTACAAAGAGAAACAGATCTGAAGGGAAGATGATGATGGCATTATGGGTCACAATATGATCAAGCGCACCTTTGAGATATGCAAGGTAGATGCCAGTGGAGATCCTTGGATATGAAGGAGTGAGGAGACGTATTCGGGCTGAAGTTATGAATGTGATAATTTGAAATGATGCACCCTTAGTAGCTGTTACTCTCGGGCTTGAAGCGCTGTAACTGGAGCCCTCAGAGGAGATGGGGGAAAGTAGGCTTAAAAGAAGCATGACACAGAGGTGCTCTCAGAAGAAGGGAATTGAGAGCATTTTTACTAAGGGGAAAATTAGTAGGTGGAATGCTAAACCTAAATCTAATACTAAATACTATAGTTATTGCCACCCCATGTTAAAAACTAATTAAGAGGTCTAAAATTTGGGATAGTAAGAAAAGCAAAATATAGCACCGACTGAAGTTACGCTGCTCTGGCTGAAAGGAGGTCAGGAGCCCCACCCATGTGACATCATCTCCCAGGGTGGACCTGACACCCATATTTTTCCCCATTCACAGATGAAAAGGTAGGTAATTGAGGTCGCAAGGTACGTATTAGTAGATCCCTGGTGGCCACCAAACCTTAACCTTTCCACAGCACCCTACAGAAGTCACAAAGGTCATGGGGGGAAAGAGTGGCAAGTCCACACTCTAGTGCTGTCCTTATGTATAGGCATACCAGCCAGCCCCAGGACACGCTCATTGGGTATTTGTTCCACACAGGCATGTAGGCCCCGAGACTGGTTTGGACGGGTAGCTAGAGGTGGCAAGGAGAGCATCTGCAAGTTGAGACATTCAAGATGAGTTCATTGTGTGTAGTGATGATACCAAAGGAAAACTAGGGGGTGTTGGTCAGGACCAAGAATTAAAGAGAGCCAGTAATCAAGAAAATGAACAACTGTCCGGACATGTCCCCATTACTGAGGCACTCTTAGTCTGGGTGTGAATTAAAAGAACAGTGTGATAATGCTCAACTTCCCTGATCTTCAAATATATTTGAGAAGGAAAAAAGAAGAGGGTATTGGGAGGAAAATCCTTTGTCATTGAGTATGTAGTTATATAAATTCATAAAGTAATGTGTGGATATAGATTTTCTTTGTGAGAACACAGAGTACTTTATCCTAAACTCCTCTGAGAAATAAGGTGGGCAGAGAGTAAATACACCCTGACTGGCTTCAGGACGTAATGAAACCATCTTGCCAACTCAAGGTGGTAAGATTATTTTTGATTAAATTTACTTCTCTGGATCAAGGCCATATACGCAGAAGGTACTTGATTAAATCAAAATGTGTGCTTCAAAGGAATGGCTTGCATGGTTAAGGGCTAAGAGAGGTAGAAAGTAAAGCGGGTCACTTCACTGGGCAGAACAAAGGAAGAGGGAACACTGGGGAAAGATGGTCTAGGGAATTCGATGGCAGCTGGGCTAGTTGTGGTGTTTCGGTTGCTTGTAGGACACATTTTAAAAATACACACTGTCCAACACTAGCCATCCTTCTCACAGATGTGTGTGATCCAAAGAGATGTTTTCAGAGTCAGGACACAGTGACGAGGACCTGATTCACAGTTCCAGAGAGAGGAGAAGAGAAAATGAGCCACCACCGTATTAGTGACATTCTGTTTAAGGAAGAAAGCCTATTTTCTTTCAGGCTCTGATTATCTGGTTGCACGTGAAATGTTAATACTTGTTAGTCCTGATCTTAACGGCAAAACTCCCGCTAATTGACATCCCTAAGTCTCACTTGCTTTTATCTAGAATGGCATGTGTTGTTTTCACGATCACTCTTCCTGTGAATGGCTGCACATTCTATGGAAATGTTTTAAGTTTGCTGTGTAAACGATGCATCCCTCACTTGTTTACTTCATGGCTGAGAAAGCAGTAAGCATGGGAAGAACCCAGCAGTCTGTAGGCCTCACCACTTCTCCAGAGTTGTGGGTTTTATATCCGGCCATGACTATATGAATCATACAGCCTGTTGCAATGATTTTTTTTAATATCTTCTTAAACTTCAACAGGATATTTAAACCATTGTATCTTACAGCACTCCTCATTCTGTTCCAACAGTCATTTTGGAGCGCTTTCGTCTTGCATTTCCTTGGGAGTATGTATCATGAGGCAAAGGCAGTAATTACCCAGACAGACTCCAAGTGTTAAATGTTGGTCAAACAAACCCAGTACATGACATCCACAATAAAGAACAGGGAAACAAAGAGATTGCAGGGTTTCATTCCAACCCAACACCCTCAGGAGAGCAGAAAGCACAAGGCAAAGCCATAAGTACTTCTAATCTCCCAGAGCTGTGTGGAGCAAGTTCCCAGGAAACAGTTAAAGATGCAGCAAGGAAGCTCAGCCGTTCACAGGATTTCTTTGGATTCTTGCTGTTTTGTGCAATTAAAAACCAAATGGAAAACATGCTGTTACTAATCCTGATTTTAGTAAAGTCTGACTTGGAAGGTAGCTTTTCCACCATGTGGGCCTCGACGACAATCCTACCAAGAAAACCTTTCTGTAGGAACTGTGAGTCTCACTTAGTTGGTCCCAGGGGTGCAATCTCTGTAAGCCCTTAGAGTCTCTCCTGTGTCTGTGCCTCCTTGGGGACCATTTGGGACAGAGAGGAACCCAAACAGAGGCTTTCTACTATTGTTGAAATAGAGGCAAAGAACACTGTATGTGGCAGGGCTGAGGTCCATGCATAGGATTTACTCTGCTATAGCCCAGCAATGCTGTATATCCAGAGACAAGACAGGCTACCAGGAGCCTTAGTAGAAAGACTCCTTTCCTCAGTTCCCATCCAAGTGGCTTCGTAAGGGTCAGTTCCATCTCTGCTTTCTTGCAGTTCAAACCTTGCACCATGGAGTTATCTGCCTTTTTCATTTTGAACTGTGAGTCCTTCCAGATTGTTTCTCTCCTCCCATCTCTGTACACTGCATGTCCAGCTATATCAGCCACATCTGGTTCATGTCATGTTCACATTTATATCCTTTCCTTCCACAACTTTGAATACTCCTGAGAAGACAAGCCTAGCTCTCTTTCATGTTTGTCTTTTTTGTCTTAGGGGTTTAATGATCATTGTAACAGAAATGTCATGCAGCAAACACTTCTTAGGTGCTTAGACACGTGTTGGGCCGAATCATCTCAAGTCTGGTCAGTTCTGTGGCATGATGGTGAAGAATGTGGGCTCTTTGGCAGACCACTTATCTTCAAAGCTTTTCTCCCATGCTAACCACCCAACGTGCTCAAAGCAGGCAGGATCCTAGAGGTCTCACAGCCTCAATTCCACTCCACCTTTATGCACACCCACATAAATTTCATTGACTCACACCTATTTGTCTATGAGCCAAACTCATTATTCTTCATTGTCCCAGAACAATCCTACCTAACTCAGCGTGTTTAGATAGTCAGAAAACCCATGACTATAATTTAACTAATCACACCAGTCATGCTAATTCTTTCTATTTATCAGGCATAGTGGTGCAGGCCTTTAATCCCAAGGTACATGGAAGGCAGAGGCAGGTGGATCTCCGAGAGTGAGAACAAACCTGGTCTACATAGTGAGTTCTAGAGCATCCAGAGCTGCATAGGGAGACTCTGTCTTGAAAAACAAACAAAAACATTACTTTTAATATTTTCTAATTTTAATATTTTTCATATTAATGACCTCGACAGTTCTTAGTGCCATCCTTGTCAGGTGAGTGAGAATCTTTATCTTCCCCATGAGGCAAGAGAAGCAAAATAACCCCATTTCCAGACAGCAGCAGGGATACAACTTACTCCTCATCTTCTACATCGTCTGTAGAATTTTTGCCTCTACTTTATCTGACCCTTAGCACTATTCACCTGTGTGAACAGAGTGACTACACACACCAAGGATCAGGTGCTGTGCCTCTGATGCCTCTGGTCGTCGGTAACCATAGGAGTTGTCTCACCTCGTGGCAAATGAGATCACCTGGCAAACACTTGCTCTCAAGATTTGAGCTATAAGAGACGAGGCATTTTCCTCAGAGGGCCATTAAGTCTGGAATTCCCTTCCCGTGGTCTGACAGAGCCCTGGAGGATTGAGCTTCTGGGTCTTGGCAAACCACATTAAGTTAAGCTTGGCAGTCGGTCTTATTTGATAAGAACTCTTAATGGGCAGGAACAAATGTAGTAAGTAGACTTTGAGTCCTGAGTGTTTGTTCACTGTTTAAAACCCTTAAGATAGCTTCCCAGCTGAATGAAGTTCTCTCTGAGAAGTCCACCTTTGCTCTGCAGTTCACATGATTGTGTTTCTGCATTCTTACATCATATCACAAATGATGTGGTGAAGAAGCCTATGGGGAAGTTTTTGTTTCTTTTGCATAAACTATTTTGCAGTAATTGATCAGCCATAGAGAAAACATCTCCTGTGCACTCAATGTGAGTTCTCTGGTCACCAGAGACTAATAAGCCATGTCCCTGGAACTATTATCACTTTGTTGCAGAAGCTGCTATGTGAACAAAAACCAGCCTTCGTTAATTTCCCTTTTCGTATTTAAAAAACCTTGTCAGTATTTTCCCTTTGGGAGTGTGTAATTTGTCAATAGTGCATATTATTTTAGATATACAGAGGAAAGAAGCAGGGTAATATGTTCTTATTTTTTTTTCCCACTGCTCTTCATATCGGATATGTTTCTAGTCAACAGAATACGATTTTACAGCTTTATGTTGCTGAATACTTTTTTTATATTATAGAAATACAAAATTGACCAATGTGATAGGTCAGCAAGTTAGGGTGCTTGCAGCCGAGCAGGATGGCCTGAGTTGAATTCCTGAATGAGACCCATGTATTAAGTGGAGAGAATGAACCCCCACAAGTTGTTCTCTGACCTCCATGCACGTACTGTGACATATTCACACACATACCAACAATGAATATATGTATGTATGTATGTTTAAATGCATATGTTTTATATATATATACATATATATGTATATATGTATGTATATATTATGGGTGTGATGGGGGGGCAGGCTAGGGATGTAGCTTAGATTGGTAGAATGCTTGCTTACCTAGCATGCACAAAGCCTAGTTTAGAGCCCCAGCGTCAAATAAAATAGGCATGGTGGTGCATGCCTATAACCCCAGCATTCAAAAAGGTAAAAGCAGGAGGACCAGATGTTAAGAGTCATTCCTGACGACATAGGAAGTTCAAGGCCAGAATGGAACAACCTGTCCCAAAAACAGAGAGAGAGGGGAGAGGGGAAGGATAGAGAAGGAAGGGTCCTGAAGAGGAAGAAGGGGAGGAGGAAAAGAAGGAAGAAAGAAGAAAAAGAAAAGTTTAAGAAATGTGAAATTTCTCTGAAGCAATTTGGATCCCAATCCTTCTCCTTCTGCCCCCCCCCCAACGTCCACACGTAGCTAGTAGAAGAAGTGATGTCTGCATTGGACTGATCCTCAGGAAACAGGGATGATACTTAAGTGTCACCATTGGAAAGTTTGATAAGTTTAATAAAGAATGCCAGATTTGTTCTAATGTTATAAAAGCCCTAAATGCCACGCCTCTCTTCTACTGCTCATTCTTCACAGGTCAGTCCCCTCTGTATATGTAGGAAAAGTTCATCCCTACACAAGTCATTCATGATAGATATTTGATTAAGTTTAGTTATTTGTATTAAAGTTGAAGCAATTCTTATTTATGGTTTAAATGAGGGTTGTCCAACCTTTTGGTCGTACCTGATAAAGGACTTCCTTGGGCCACATATATGGGTATCCAACTCCCAATCCATGGCAAAATTGTGTGTGTGTGTGTGTGTGTGCGTTCTTTGGATACCCCAATTAGAACTGTCTTGTAAAATCTTGTTAAAGATATTAGAGAGAGAGGGAGAGAGTGAGAAGGTGAGAGAGGGAAAAGGAGGGAGGGAGAGAGAGAGAGAGAGAGAGAGAGAGAGAGAGAGAGAGAGAGAGAG
>JADRCD010208761.1:0-18725 GCA_019843815.1 Montemys delectorum
CCATTCCAGCCCATTTCCTCAAAGCCCCTCTTGCAGTTGCTCCCATCTTTACCTCATACCTCTGAGCTTCCAGGAGGTCACCAATGACTGCATCTCAGGGAGTGACTCTTCTGAGCTGAGCCATCTGCTGGCTGTTGCCCTACTTGTTTGTTGTTGTTGTTGTTGTTGTTGTTGTTGTTGTTGGCCAGCCATTCTTCTTGCCCCTTGGGGTAGGAAGAGACGGCTGGTTTCAGCTACATAGTCTGTGTGAATGGCTTGTCAGTGCTGGTTGGAGTTCCAATTGGCCTTGGATAGCTCACCAAAGCTCACTTTCTCCCACCTGTTAAATGAGAGTGAGGCTGTCCACCTTACTAATTCAGTTGAGGACTGAATTAGACAATGCTCGTAGTACTTGGTGAGCTAGGTGGTCGGTGGATGCTTGTTCCCCTCTCCCTCTGCTCTCCACTTCCTTTTGGGGCTGTCCCTTGGTCCAGCACTTGGAAATCCATCCTAGGCTAGTGTGCTGGATAGTTTTATGTTAACTTGACACAAACTAAAGTCATCTGAGAGGAGTGAGCTTTAGTTTAAAAAAAAAAATGCCTCCATAAGATTAAGGGTTGCAGTGCCGGGCACTGGTGGCGCATGCCTTTAACCCCAGCACCTGGGAGGCAGAGGCAGGTGGATTTCTGAGTTTGAGGCCAGCCTGGTCTACAGAGTGAGTTCCAGGACAGCCAGGGATACACAGAGAAACCCTGTCTTGAAAAAAAAAATGGGTTACAGGCAAGCCTATAGTGCATTGTCTTAATTAGTGATTGATGGGGGAGGGCCCAGCCCATTGTGGGTGGTGCCACCCCTGAGCTGGTGGTCCTGGGTGCTGTAAGAAAGCAGACTGAGTAAACCAAGAGGAACAAACCAGTAAGTAGCACTCGTCCATGGCCTCTGTGTCAGCTTCTGCCTCCAGGTTCCTGCCCTGTGTGAGTTCCTGACTCCCTTCAGTGATGGACACTTATACGGAAGTGTAAGCCAAACAAACCCTTTCCTCCCCAGGTTGCTTTTGGTCAAGGTGTTTCATCACAGCAACTGTAACCCTACCTAAGACAGTCAGGACTGAGATAATTGGTGCACTGAAATTAGCCTTTCAGAGGGGAAGGGTGTGTGTGTGTGTGTGTGTGTGTGTGTGTGTGTGTGTGTGTCTGTGTGTCTGTGTGTGTGTGGCAGGAACCATGACTCATGACCTTCCCACCTGCTCCCAGACCATCTGAAGACATTCTTTGTTTGAGCCTAACCTCAAGTTCCATTCTCCCTATTGCTCGCACAGGCTGCCTCCCTCCCTTTCCTTGTGTGTGTGGTGTGTGGAGGGGAGACAGTGTGGGAATGGCTGGTCGTCTCTGGAGCCCTTTTACCTCCATTCCGACCTCTTGGCCCTGAAGCCTCCAAGAGAATATGAGCTGAAAATGTTCCCTGATTCCAAGGGAAGGGGATTAAAAAAAAAAAAAAAAGAAGAAGGATATAGAATTGTTTCTCGAAGTCTTCCCCATGGAGTTCACGAGCCTGCCAGTAGCTCCTGAGCAAGCACTACAAAAATGTTGGCAGCGGGCAGAGATCAAGCAAACACTGGTGTTCCTTAACTTAAACCCAAGCTGGAAAAAGTGAGCACCAGCAGAGGAGAGGAGCCCCAAACTAGACATTTCTTTATTTGCTGTTGCTATTTTGGGTTGGGAAGGCTGGCCCCGTCTGGGGGAGGCTGGTGGTGGGGAGCTCGAGGTGGAGGAGGAAGGGGGGGGGCAGAAATTCCTGCCATGTCCCAAGGGCTAGTGGCTTGGAGGGAAAAGGACAGCTAGCCACCCTGAGGGAGGAGATGGTTGAAGTGAAGACCACAGGGAGTTCCAGGGTAAGAAATGTCTCCACACTTCTCCAAGGGACAACTGAGAGGAGGTGGACATGAGGAACGGGAGAGGATCAGCCAGCAATGGTGTGTGCCACTTCCCAAGCCTTCTCTCAACATAGGCTCTACCTCCAGGAGTCCAGGCCTTCCCACCAGCTTGGGAGCCCTCACCCTAGCTTCTCAGCCTCTTCTGAACCCACCCGGACTCCCCTCTGCTCTCTCATTTGGTGAGGTATCTCTCACCACTCTGTCTCTGCTAGGGGACAGGGTGTCATTTCAAGAGGGAGGAACTCTTCTCCCCAAGGCCGAATCTGACCTTTGGTTTGAGTCAAACGGTGAAGTAATCGTAGGGAACATATATGTGTTTTTAAATGTTGGGTTGTTGTGGTTATTCCACTTGGCAGAGCTTCTGAAGCCTCCGGGATAAAAACCAGCTGAACAGCAAAGAGTGGTTAACATGCTGATAAGCACTTGAAATTGTGGGGACATTGGATGCGATGCTCGAGTCTCGTCAGAGTATGAAGTACTGAAAATGAAACGAAGTGGCTTTAATTGCTCCTCTCCTGGAGCTGTTTCTAGGATGGTGCTGTCCAGCGCAGCAGCCACATAGAGCTATTTAAATTAGTTAACAACCAATCATGAAAACTCCATTTCCCTAGTTACACGAGCCACTTTTCAGATGGCTCGTGCCCTACTGGACCTTGCAGAGATGAGCTTTTTCCACTGTAATGGACAGTTACCTCAAATGACAGATGTAAGAAGGTGGAGGGGGAGGGGACATTAGAGACTCTATTGTAGATATAATCCCATCTGTAGGGAGCTCCTACATGGCTGCTATTGTCTTCTTTGATGAATAGGAATCTCGGGGAGAAAAACTTCTATGACATTTGGTGTAGTCCCCCAACAGAGTACACCTGACTGGGTGTTGCATTGTTATGCCCAGACCTGAGGGGGTTTATGTGCTTGTGTTTCTTTGATCCCAGTATCCTATGGAAGGCGTGCCTGGGGCCCGAATGCCCGTGCAGATCCGGATCAAGCTCTGGTTCGGGCTCTCTGTGGATGAGAAGGAATTCAATCAGTTTGCGGAGGGGAAGCTCTCTGTCTTTGCCGAAACGGTGAGTGCCTGCCAGCCTCCTGGCCTCTGGGTTCTGAAGATGTGTGACCCTTCACCTCTCCTCTTTTCTTGGTCTACAGTATGAGAACCAGACAAAGCTGGCGCTGGTTGGGAACTGGGGCACAACGGGCCTCACCTACCCCAAGTTTTCTGACATCACAGGCAAGATCAAACTACCAAAGGATAGCTTCCGCCCCTCAGCTGGCTGGGCCTGGGCAGGAGACTGGTTCGTGTCTCCAGAGAAGACGTGAGTGGAAGTCCCGGGGTGTGGAGGGCTAGGCCAGGATACCCAACCATTGCTCCCCCTTCTGCCTAGTCTTTCTTCCCAAGTCCTGAGCCCTGTGAGTCCTGCCTGCTCCTTGCTGGTCACAGAGGTGGTTTGGACCCTCCCAAGGCTGGGGCTTAGCAGGAATAGCTCACTCAGAAATAAAGTGCTATGTATCTGGGGATGGCTCAGGTGACAAAGCCTGGTCACACAAAAGTGAGGACTTTAGGGGTTCAGTTCCTTGGAACCCATGATAAAGCCCAGTGTGGTTCCTGTCTATCACCCTCCTATGAGGAGATAGGAGCAGGGACAGGAGAATCCCCTGAGGCCTTTGGGCCAACTAGCCTGGCATACTCAGCAGTAAACAACCAAGAGACCTTGCCTCAAACAGATGGATGGTGAGGACTGACACCCAAGATTGTCCTCTGACCTCCACATGCACGTCATAGTATGTGTGCATAGCAACCCCCCCAAAATCTGCCCCTGCCATGTGTATGCATGCACATACACACACATTCATACATATACACAGAGTCATTTATTATTAAGCATACCTTGGAGTTAGCACTCAGCCATGTGCCCTGTCTTCCATGATACAACAATGTCCTGTCATTGCACATACATGACACTTCCTGTTCCAGCTCACTTGCCCCCCCATCCCCCAGTAGCCCCACCTCATGCAATCCTTCTATGCTTCCTCAATCACTCTGCCCTCTCTTTTGTAGTTGGGTGACATCCAGTAACTTTTTCTAAAGCTTGAAGTAGAACACAGAGTCAAGCATTAAATCTTCAATGTAAAACTTGATATTTTCTTAGCGCTACCCATTGGGCTTTGGTGCCTCCTTTTGGTCTTTCTTTTCTTCTTGTATCTCAGGTGGCATATCCCTTGGCTTGTGACCATCTCTTCCTGTTCTGGGTCTCTCTTTCACTCTCTGTTCCAGTTTCTTTACACTACCCCGCCATCTGGGTCAAAGTGAGGTTGACAGTGCAGGTGGGCTGAGGTATGCGCCATCCCGGAGACAGAAGATAGTGGGGTGACCCTGTTACTCTCCCCCCACCCCCCCTCCAATAGCCTGCTCCATGATGCTGATGCTGGTCATCTGAGCTTTGTGGAGGAGGTGTTTGAGAATCAGACCCGGCTACCTGGAGGCCAGTGGATTTACATGAGTGATAACTACACAGATGTGGTAAGGGGTTGCTGCAGGTGGGCAGCAGTATGCTTTTTTTCTGGGGTCTTGGGTGTTGGGCCCCATGGAGAGCCTGTGACTCAGAAAGATGGATGTTTTCCCACCCCCGCTGCCCTTACCCGCTGAGATGACCACTCTGTGCTCCAGAGAGATGGTGACCTCGAATCACGTGGGTGCCCAGTCTATCTCTTTACGTTTGCCGTTGTGTCTCTAGAATGGGGAGAAAGTGCTTCCGAAGGATGATACTGAATGCCCGCTGGGCTGGAAGTGGGAAGATGAAGAATGGTCCACAGACCTCAATCGGGCTGTTGATGAACAAGGTGGGAACACATACGGCCTTGGGTCCCGCTCCAGCCAGCTCCTAGTATGTCAGTGAGACAGCAGAAGGCCCCAGGCAGTCGTCTGGCTTTCAGTGGGCTAATTCACCTCTGCTTTCAGTGGGCTAATTCACCTAGGAAACTTCCTGAACACAACTCTACTTCAAGCTATCAATTAGGACCAGGGTTTTTAGCTGCTCAGGGTCTGAGCATGCGCTACAAAGAGAGATAGCTTAGGAGAGATAAAGATTTGCTGACGGCGACTCACAGGTTTCACCTTAACCTCCTAGGCTGGGAGTACAGCATCACTATACCCCCAGACCGGAAGCCAAAACACTGGGTCCCCGTTGAGAAGATGTATTACACTCACAGGCGGCGGCGCTGGGTCCGACTACGCCGGAGGGACCTCAGCCAGATGGAGGCACTGAAGAGGGTGAGCCGATGGGAGGTGGATGGGAGTGGGGCTTGCAGATGGAGGAGGCCAGTGGACATAGGGTAGACCTGTATGCATTAACAACCATGTGAGTGAGCATGTAGCATTCATTGTTGACCTGTGTTTATAGTTATACAGATATATTGCTGCGATGGTGAAACAAAAAGGAGTTCATTTGGGCTTACAGTTCCAGGGGTTAGACTCTATCATATTTGAGGAGTAGGCATGGCTGCTGGAAGGAAACCCAGAGTTCACACCTTGAAACATGAGCATGAAGCAGAGAGGAAATGGGAAGTGGCGGGTGGGGGGGAGGATTTAAATGTCAAAGCCCACTCCCAGAGACACAGTGTCTCTCGCAAGGCTATGCTACCTAAAGCTCCCCAAACAGTGCCATCAGTTGGGGACAAGTATTCAAATTCCCAGGGGGCATTCTCATTCAGAACACCACAAGACCCAATGACTTCATTGACAGGTCACACCCAGGTCGATTTAGCGCACAGACACATCACACTGAAAATATGGGTCGCACTCTGCCACGCAGATCACGCCTCCAACCACGACACAGACCACACTCAAAACACCTAGGCCAGGCCGGGCTCCACAGATCACACCTGGTGCTCACGGACGTTCACAGACACATAGGGTAGATGCGAATTACGTGGAATTTCCCGGCAGCATTCACTTAAGTCCCAGGAGGCTCGAGGATGTCAAAGAAGTGCCTTGTTTTGGGCTTCCGTAGAGGGAGACTTGATAGCATGGAGGCTACGCCCATGGCAAGCAAACCTGTGGCCTGGCAGGGGCTCTTGAGACTCACAGATACCTCACCTGGAGGCAGGGGCTGGAGTGTTCACCCTCTGAGTTGTTTGCCACTGGCTACTGCCTGGCAGGATGTCTCATGACACACCTCCACAGGGGGGTGATTTACTCGTGGTGGGCTGTGTCCTGAGCCCACACTTCTGGCTCCTGGTGATAGGCCACCATGTTAATATGTTGGCTTGTGAAGGACCAAGAGCCATCAGGGTTCACCCCGGAACATGTCATGGAACACAGGACAGTCCCCCAGTGAGCACACATGACCACATATCCTTGTCTCAGAGTCTGGGGATGCCTCTGCTTAACCCAGCCTCAGCCCCTGCCTTCCTTGGGTCCTCTTGGCGTCTATTCTCCATCCCTAAGAACGGGATGGGTTCTGGTAGCAGAAACCAGGCCTCTCCCACTTAAGCGCAGTCTTTAGGGGAGCCAGCTTTCTCCTTCCTTTAAGCGGAGGCTCTAGAGAGGGACGTCTGGGGTCTAAGGAGAGTAAGTGTTTTGGACAAGCTGCTGTGGACCTCTTTCTCTCCATAGAGGACATCCAGTTGTTAGAAGGGTGGACTTGGCTTAGAGGGCCCAGACTGAGTTGATGTCTAACAGCAGTGTTCTCTCACAGGGCCCAGGGCCAGGCATTTCCAGGCTTCCTGTGGGAAAGAATCCCCTTAGAGGAGAGGCAGGAGCCCCTTACAGTTGGCTTAGGGCCACATCCTGGTGAGAAGTAGTCTGCGTCTAGGAAGTGGTCTCTACATTTTGTCTCTGAACTGTAGGCCCATTTCTGTGTTTAGAAGCTAGGATATGAACGATAAAAAGGAAACAAGAAGGAAAGCTTGGATTTGGGCAGTCCACCCCTAGTTCAAATAAACAGCCCCGAAGAAGCCAGTGTCTAGCCCAGCTGCTCTCTACCTTTCCCACTGGCCTCCTCGGCTATCCTTGTGGCCTAGGAGCCTCCTTTCCCTCCTGGGTTTCCTACTCGAGGCTACTCAAAGCCACCCTCTTCCAGGTGGCTCTTCCAGGCTTACCTCTTGGAACCCTGCCCTGTCTCTCCCTCTTAGCTGCCTCCTCTCTCCTGCAGCACAGGCAGGCAGAGGCTGAGGGCGAGGGCTGGGAATACGCCTCTCTCTTTGGCTGGAAGTTCCACCTGGAGTACCGCAAGACAGATGCTTTCCGCCGCCGCCGCTGGCGACGTCGCATGGAGCCTCTGGAGAAGACAGGCCCTGCAGCTGTGTTTGCCCTTGAGGGGGCCCTGGTATGTTGGGTTGCATCTGGCTGGGCTCTGGTGGGGTGCAACATGCCTTTCCAAGGCTGATGTGGGACAGGCACAGAGCCCCCAGGGTCATGGCTTTTAGATGGAACATTGGCCAGTCGTCCTGGCTTTGGTCCCTGTAGGGTGGCATGTGGGAAGAGTGAATAGCATTCTGGGTGTCTTCCTAAAATAAGACAGCTTCTTTCTTGACACTGGAAGACCCGCTGCTTCTCTGAGTGTGAAGATGAGAGCAGAGAGGGAGGAGGCCTCACTCTGAGTGGCTCACCAGACAGCAGAGCGAAGGGACTTGGAGCTTCCTGCGGAGATGGGCTGGGATAGATGGGAGAAGTCTGGGAGGGCCTGGAAAGGTCTGGTGACTCCGGCATATTCTTGACTGGCCATAGTTCTCCCCAGGCAGAGACTTGCTAGCGTTTAGGGGAGACATGTACCTGTGAAAGAGAAATCTTGGATGGCTACCTGTCTCCTGCGGCCTTTCCATAGTTAGTAGTACTGAGATTGCCTCAAGGTACTCAAGATCTGGGTGAGGAGTCCCAGGAAGAGATGATGGCATACAGTCTGTTCTCTGCTCTCTGTTCTGCTGGACTGGAGACTCTTGGAGACAGGATGAAAGGCCTGAATGAAACCACCACATCTGACATGCAGCGGGCATTGTGCGTTCATTCTTTGTGGGTGCTCTGGGGTATGAGCCTGAGAGGCAGGCCCTATTATTAGCCTGTACACACAAGACTGTCTGTATCTGTGTATATGTGCACATCAGTGGGTCAGGGCAACTTAAGACCTGGGAGAGTCTAGCAGGGTGGGTCCAGGATGTGATAAACGGAAGCAGAGAAGGAGGCAACAGCCAGCGGTGACCCCCAAAAGCTGGACAGAGAGGCCTTCCATCTCAATAGTGCAGAAGAAGAGGCCCTCTGGAGGCCGGGTGACAGCCTGTTTACAGGCTCATAGAGAGACCTGTCCTAGACAGGTCCTAGACAAAGCCTGGGAGAGAAGCAGAATCATCAGAGAGCAGTGGGCCATTAAACAGCTGTCAGTCAGGACAGGAGCAGATGTGTGGTTTCTAGGAAGCAGGGTTGTGGGTGGCTGTCTTTGTCCTGTGGTGGTCTGGATTGGGATAGGAGGAAGAGCTTGAGGAAGGCTGCTCAAGCACTGAAGGGAGAGGATTCATTCCAATTAGGCTAGGGGGATGAGTAGGGTGGATATTACAGAGACTCCATTCTTACAGGCTGATGGACAAGGGGGCTTTGGGCTTTGGGCCTCACTTAGCTGGAAAGTGCTGGAGAGGAGCCAGGTATTTGAGGTTTTCAGGGCTAGCTTTCTTCTTGGTAGCAATGATAATGCTGGTGGCAGAAGACATGCCACATCCTGACAACCACAGCTAGACAAAGTCATGCTGCCCTCCTCCCATATGGAGAGCCCAGAGTGGCTCAACTCTGGGAAGAAAATGGCCCTAGCTGATTGGCTGCCTGTGCCTGGCCCGGTGCCTGAGACAGCAGGTGGGAGGTTCGAGGTGACCACACGTGGGCTCTGTGGTTGATCACTAGGTTTGATAGAAGACTTTCTAAAAAAGATAAAAGAAACTGGAAATAGTGGTAAACAGAGAGTTCTGGAGGGCGGGTCTGGGACTCTTATGGGCACCAGGGAGCCAGGGCAATGTTGAGCATAGTTGAGGTCTGACTGGAGGAGGGATTGGGGACCATGAATAAAGTAGCTATGGAAAATAACTGAGGGAGATAGTATCCTGTCAGAAGATCCAGGGATGAGACAACCACATAAAGAAGTAGTCCAAGGACCAAGGTGGTATTTGGAATGGCAGAGGGACACACAGGGGTATCAGAGGCCCAGTCATGTTAGATGGGAAGGGAGCTGAGAGTGTGAGGCCACAGGGTGAGCCCAGTGTTGCTATGAGTTCACTGCTGGCTCTGGCAAGTCTGACATTCAGTGTAGCTGTGAGGAAAACAGATCTAGTGGCTGCCCGAAAGGCCACCAGGGCAGGCAAGCAGGAGGATCTGGAGTTGAGTGTCATCTGAGAGGGGTGGGACATGCGGCTAGAGGTGCCCAGGTACCAAAGCAGGGTGGGACTTGGAGAAGGAAGTCAAGCAAGGCTAGGAGACATGGGCCCAAGATTCTTGAAGTAAATGACTGGAGGAATGGGGCAGGGTGGTCATGAGATTTCCCACAAGCAGAGACATTGACTACTCTGTTGTTTATGGGGGAGCATGTCGTGGGGTTATCACAGAAGTCACATGTCAAAGTGACAGACACGGGAGGCTTGATGGATTTTGATTCATTTGTGATTAGCTTATGGAAGGAACCAGCCCCAGGAATCCCTCTGCATCTCTGGGGAACATGACTGCCAGAGAATCTGAGGGAGGATCTGAGAATCTCAGAAGCAGAAGGAGCCAGAGCACCCCTGAAGCCTGTCACCCTATCACCTTTACACCTAATTCAGGGCAGGCATCAGCAGACCTCAGGGACCAGCAGCGGTGCCCTGGTAACAGAACACTAGGCAATTTGTCCTGAGGTGCAGCATGGGCATGAGTTCTGGTTCCTGGTGCATTACCCAGAGTTCTGTAGTGTCCTTAGGAGTTCAATGTCTGGACAGAGCCATTATCCTTTTTGGTAGTAACTGCCCGGATCACTTTGTAACTGAGCTATCAGCCCCACATACTCATGAGACATAAGTACTCAGACTCATGATCACACTCCACATGCTCCCATACCACACTCCCTTTCTACAGTCACCTTCACATGCTTCTAGTCTGGCCTAAGCTTACTGGCCTTGCCCTGGAACATTCTGGTGTCTTGGCCCAAGGGCCAGAACTCATGCCCGTGCTGCATCTCAGGACAGATTGCCTAGTGTTCTGTTACCAGGGCACCGCTGCTGGTCCCTGAGGTCTGCTGATGCCTGCCCTGAACTAGGTGTAAAGGTGATAAGGTGACAGGCTTCAGGGGTGCTCTGGCTCCTTCTGCTTCTGCCTTCCATGCCTCTGGGACTCTGTTCTATCATTCATGGAAGAGATTATATCTCAGCAGCCCTGGAAGATTAGCAGTGACTGTGCAGGCTAATGAGCAGAAGTCAACTAAGGACTGGTTACAATGCCCGCTCTGACACAGTATCTGGGTGGGGTACCAAGAATCTCTACATCTAACAAGGTCCTAAGGGATGCTGCTGCTGCTGCTGCTGCTGCTGGCTCCAGGGCCATCTTTGAGTAATGAAGATAGAAGATAGCTTGCACTGGCCTCCACTTAGATGTTTTTCTGAGAGAGGCTGCGTGTATGACCAGAGTCATGGATGGTGGGGCAAGATCAGATCACTTGCTCCGCTGCTCTTTGGTGGATTCGATGCTGGTAGCTTGGTCCACGAGGAACTCCTGTGTGATTTAGGTCTGGGAGAGAGAGACTCGTGTGTGAGTGTGGATAAACTGCTGCCTTCTGAATAGAACTTAGCTGTTCTATGGTTATTCCAGAGTGACTATGTTGAGAGGGGAGGGTGCTCGGAGGAGGTTATAGAGATCTTGAAAGAGCTAGGGAAGGACTGTGGGTGGGGTTAAGGGAACCTCCTAGGAATCTGATGGGTTTGAATGTCTGGGCCCCAGCACCAGGCCTGGTTATGCCTTGCCTTCCACTACCCCTCCCCTGGCCTGTGCATCCTTGGCAAGGCTGGGCCTGGTCTGCCAGCTCCCTCTGGAAATCGTCTCTTTGGAAGGCAGGCCCTGTCTGCTCGTTAGCACCAGCAGCAGGGGCCAAGCCTGGCTCCCTCCTCAGAGCGGGAGGCCCTGGCTCAGTCTGCTAAGCGTCTGCTGTCTCCATCCCGCGCATTATTTTATTTTCGTATTATTCTTTTTCCAGCTAATATCCTGGCATTCCCAAAGACACCGGTTTCATAATCTTCCTGGCGTTCCCAGGGAGCTGGGAATCGGAGTACAAAGCCGCTATTATAGCGTGTTCCATCAGCCTCCTCCTTACCCCACACCCCTTGCTGCCGCCACAACCACCACCGCCCCGGCTCCCACCCAGTCACCCCCTCCTGACGCCACCAGCCTCTCTGGGAACTCTGGTGACGGCTGCTGAGGATGAGCTCACGGAATCTGTCCTGTTGCCCTTGCCCTAGGCCTGCCCTCCAGGCACAAGGATTTTTCCAAGCCCTGCCTCTGCACTTGGCCTTGTGAAAGGGGCAAAGCCTCCTGAGCTTCAGAGGCAGCCTGGCTGGGAGGGAGAGAGGAGAGAGGCCTGAAGCATGTGCACGTGTGCACGTGCTGGCGGCCTTGGTGCCTTCTAGAGCTGAGAGAGACTTCCATGCCTAAAGGTGCATGTGAGTGTGAGCCTTGGAGCTGTAGAAGCCTTGGGAAGTTGGATGCATTCCCCCCCCCCCCCCCCCTCTCTCTCCCTCTCTCTCTCTCTCTCTCTCTCTCTCTCTCTCTCCCTCTCCCTCTCTGTGTGTGTGTGTGTATTCTCCTACCCTTTGGCGGATCTGATGCTTTTCGTATGTGTCTGTATGATGGCTAAAATTCTAGTGTCAGGCCCCATGGCATTATCTACTTCTCTAGGACATCCAAGTTTCTAAGAAAGAATTCCTATATCTTTTTAATCACATATCGCAGATCATGCAGATAGGTTTACATGTTGCCTTGTATGCTGACATTAGCCCATTTTACAATTGGGGACAACTAGCCTAGCTCCTGTCCACACATGGCTCTTTAAATTCTTTTCTAAAGTAGCTGGAATAAGGAAATGCAGTTCCTGTCACACTGGGCGGTGAGGCTATGGTGTGGTGATGTCATCCTAGATGGTCCTTCAAGTCCTGGATGTTACTACAAAAGAGATTCATCTGCATCTGTCCCGGGACCTACCTAGGTTAGACAGCTGCTCTTCCCCTTCCTCAGGCACTTTCTGACTCTTGGCCAGACCACCAACTGCTATTCTCACCTTCACTTTCACTGGTGTCTCTTCTCTCCTACCCAGGTGCTTTGGAGTGGCTCTAGGGAGAGAAGATCTGAAGCATCAGAAGGCTGCACTTGGCTAGGCTAGCGTCCTTGGTTATCCTTGCTCCCTGCAAGGATACTAAGTCGGATATTAAGTCAGACAGGCAGCTCAGTTCCTTGGGGGCACCCAGGTGTGGTGAATCCATCTCACCACCCAGAGAAGCTGCCACCCAGGAAGCCTGCAGTGCCTGCAGTAGGTTGGCTGAGACCAAAGTGGTGAGAACCCTTAGAGACAGGTGTCACCACCTGGGCCATTGGTAGGGAAGGGCAGCTGTGAGTTGTAAGGGTTGGGAAAGGGGTCAAGGAAAGGCCAATACCAGTGTCAAGTAACTCATGACTTGAGCTGGCCGGAAATGAGATCCCATGTGGCTTGGCCAGGGTAGGGTCATCTCTAGATCTGGATGAAGCCATGCTGTGTGTCTGGTACCCCCCAAGCCTAATTCCTAGATCTGTTCCCCCTGTGCGAAGAATCCTTCAGAGATTTGCCTCCTGAGTAGCTATGGCTGGAGGTGGCTGACTTCTTGGAGGACTAGTTTGTATATCAGCCCCCTGGTTCCTTTCTTGAGATAAGGTTTCGTGTATCTTAGATCGGTCTTGATCTCACTATGTAGCCTAGGGTGACCTAGAACTTGTAATCTTCCCCACCTCTTGGATGGGGATTACAGGTGTGCTCTACCCATTATGGCCTTACATGGTGTTGCAGACTGAACCCAGGGCCTTGCTCATGCTAGGCAAGCAGTCTACCCATTGAGCCCCATCCCCAGATCCTATGGGCGCTTGACCATCTGAAACAAGCACTTGTTCTCTATCTACCTGGCACTGTGCTAGCTGGGATGTGAGGGCTGGTAACCCCATTCAAACAGAGGTCTCCCATCCCTCCCATTTTGCCTGCTAGAGAGGACAGTTTTGATAATGTCCCCTAAATATAGATGGGTCCTGTGTCTGTTTTGCTCCAACCTGGGTTTTAAGTTGCTGAGGCCCTGAGTGTGTGTGTCTGCACAGTTGGAGCCCTGTGTATGGTGTCACCCACGAGGGTCTATGTATGTTCTTCTATTCCTAATTTTTAAAAAAATCTGGCCTGGGGTATTATTAACAGTCCTTCTGAGAAAACAGACCCGAAGAATCAGGGCACTTCCAGGCAAAGTGGGACAGACACTTGTTGAAATTCTTGAGGCAGCTGGCACAGGAGAGAACCTGCTCTGGGTGTCTCTGCAGCCCGCACATGCGCACAGCGGGAGGACCCTGGGCCTGAATCAGCCCACACGTGGCACTGCGCGCTCTCCAGGTTGCCTGGTGCCTTCCCAGCTCCACGGAGCTCTCGGGCGGTAGTTTTACAAAGAATTTAGTGAAGACTTTAGCGGCTGACTCCAAACCCTGGTTCCAGCTGCAAATTAAATGGGGTTGCACCCTTGCCTGTTATTCTACTTAAAACCTGATTGGGAAGGGAGGTCTCCAGTTCACTCCCTCTTTTAAAGGGCTTTCTTCCCTTGGTCTGGCCTGCTGTCTCGTATGGGGTTCGTATAGTGGCAGCCAGGATAGTGCCCTGGGTCCTGGGTGTGACTTCTGGCCCCGGCCTGGCGCTCAGCCCTCTGCAGTTATCTGGAACGTTGCTCGGATGCTCTGAACTGACGGATTCTGGGAGAGAAACCTTGGTCTTGTTAAGAGAATCTGCTCTTTAACTTCAGGGGAGAGACGAGCCGCTCTTGAACCTTGGTTTTCTTGCCCATCAGATGGGGAAGATAAAGGCATTAGCAAAACAAGAATAGAGGAGGGTTAACACACTGTGGGCCACCAGCCAAATCTGGCCCGTGGCCTATTTTGGCAAATAAACCTCTGTTGGCACAGAGCCAATGTCAGCCCTGGATGGCCTGTCACCACGTTGTGCCCTAATGGGCACTGCATCTGTGACAGACCCTGCATAGCCCATAGTGATGAAGGTGTGAATGGCCTGGCTGCTTGTGGAGGTCCCTCATGTCCTGCCCTAGGACATGCACCACAGGCGCCTGTGGCCACTGACTTTGTTTATAGATGATGTCTAACCAGCCCTAGGAGGCAGGCTCCACTAGGAACCCAGTTTGGAGACAACTTGTTGATTCAGTTGAACTGATTTTAGATGGGAACCAGGGGAAACGATCCATCTCTGATATCCCAATGTTCCTGCTGATGAGGTCACAGTGGAGATCCAGAGGGTCATCTGAGGGTCCAGGCAATGCTCAACTGCCAGCTCTCCAGGCATGGCCCAGCCAGGGTCCCCTGCTCAGGCTTGGTTCATGTGGGACAGTTCCCAGATGTGTGTGGATTTTCTTTTTTTTCTCTTTTTTTTTTTTTTTTTTTTTTTGGTCTTCTTTGACTTTTTTTTAGACAGAGTCTCATGACAACCTAGGCTGCCCTAGAACTCACTCTGTAACTCAGGCTGCCCTAGAACTTCTTGCTCTCTTATGCCACAGGATCCCAAGAGCCAGGGCTATAGGCTTGTGCTACCATCTCTGTTTTGAAATATAGTTTGTTTTTTTTTTTACAGACTTATTTATTTATTTTATGTATATGAGTACACTGTAGCTGTACAGATAGTTGTGAGCCATCATGTGGTTGCTGGGAATTGAACTCAGGACCTCTGCTCTCTCCGGCCCAAAGATTTATTTATTATTATATGCAAGTACACTGTAGCTGTCTTCAGACACACCAGAAGAGGGCACCAGACCTCATTACAGATGGTTGTGAGCCACCATGTGGTTGCTGGGACCTTCAGAAAAGCAGTCAGTGCTCTTAACCACTGAGCCATCTCTCCAGCCTGAAATACAGTTTCCTAAGTTGTAAGTGTAGACATTTTCCTTGTCTGTCTAATAACGGCCTTGCAGAGACCCGGGTCTGTAATCTACTCTGTGGCTGTGGGGCAGTCCCAGCACTTACCACCCTGGGGTCTCTAGCCCTGTTTGCAGGAACAGACAGATGGGTGATGGTTAGGTCCTGCTATAGGGTCCTCCTCAGTGGCCCAGACACCAGGCTCTTCCTCCTTCTTCCTGTCCTGTGGTGGGAGTGGTCTCCCCTGGAAGAAGGAAGAAGGCATCGTTGTGCTAGGCTATGGCTCTCTACTTGACCTGGCCAATGGGGGAGGGGGGAAGATCCCAGGAGTCTCCCGGATAGTCCCGGCATTCCTCTGAGGCCTTGCTGGTTCCTACCCCCAGCCAAACTCTGGCATCTGAGGCGCTGTCCCCAGCCTTTTAAGCTTGCAGTTGCTCTGCCCATCCTTTCCTCATTGTCTCCTTCCTACCTCTCCACATGGGTGCTGACAGGGTCCCCTGGAATACGGGTCATTCAGGGCTCCCCTTTGAGACTGCAATAACCTTCCTGGTGGGTGGTGTAGAGCTCTCAAAGAACCCCAGACATGTTGTTGGGTCTTTTCTAGGTCCCCATCTCATCTGGATAAGAGAAGGGGCCCCTTTTGTAAGGCACTAAGAACCTGCCTACCTCCTTTTGGTTGAAGGACTTGGTGGCTGGTACCCGGGCAGGCCCAACTAGGCTTGGCTTCAGCTTTGGGGACCTTTGGGGGCACTCCATAGCATCTCCGAGGCCCACTTTCTATTTCTTACTGCTTCAGGCTCCTTCAGGGATCCATGGCCTCCTGCCGGGCAGCAGTGGGTTGGAGGCCGCCCAGTCCCCCCGCTGAGGGAGCCACAGGATCCCATATACAGCTTGCCCTAGGACACAGTGTGTGGCCACAGACGGCATGGCTGCCAGCCCCAGCCTGGGAGTCTCTGCATGAGCTATGGAGTGAAGAATGTGACTGTGGGAAACCCAATGCCCTAGGCCAACAAGGCTGGGTAGGAGTGGGTGAGGGGCAGATGGCAGAGACCCCAGCAGCAGCATCCATGACACCTGGCTGATCACAGAATCCCACTAGGCATCCCCACTCCAGTTTTCCCACCTGTCATCTCAGCCCTCCTTTGCTCCCCCTACCCATGATTGATTACACCATACCTATTGCCTTCCCAAAGGGAAAGCTCCAAAAATCCTGCTCTGCCTTTCTGACATACAGAGCAGCCTGTTGGTTACCAAGACATCCTGGGGGTTCCTCCTTTGGCAGAGTCAGACCCTGGCCTCCTGAGGTGAGGAGAACACTGTTAGCCACACAGTTAACTTCCTCTTGTCTGGGATATTTGGTCCTTGAGCTGCCTATATTGCCCAAGGTAAGGCATGCTGAACTTTCTGTCCCTGGAGCCAGCTCTGGATCAGGGATATGACTGGTGTGTGTGTGTGTGTGTGTGTGCACGCGTGATATAAAGCGTATAAAGGTTGTCTCTGCATACCTTTCCGGCTTCCCTTCAGAAGACAAACTGGAGAGGTAGTAAGCTGCTGAAAGTAGGCAGCCAAAAACAAAAACAAAAAAAGCTCATGCTTAGGGAGCTGGAGAGATGGCTCAGCGGTTAAGAACACTGACTGCTCTTCCAGAGGACCTGAGTTCAAATCCTAGCAACCACATGGTGGCTCACAACCATCCGTAATGAGATCTGATGATGCTCTCTTCAGGTGTGTCTGAAGATAGCTACAGTGTACTCACATATAATCAATCAATCAATCAATCAATCAACCAATCTTTAAAAAAAAAAGCTCATGCTTTGCAATGACCTAGCTGAAGGAGGATCTAAAGTTATTAGAGCAGAAAGGGCATGCTGCGTGGGAAGGGCAGCCTGTGCAAAGGCCCTGTGGCAGAAGGAGGAAGGTGAGTGAAGACGTTTAAGAAAGCTAGAGGGGAAGAAGTAGAGCTCTGGGTGAGGAATTGCTTAACACAGAACTGAAGAAGTGACATAGTTAAACAGGGACCCTGAGTGGCAGGTGCTGAGGGCTGTGGGTTTGTCATCTGGTTTTGTATGAATGTTTCTAAATGAGGGGTACTACTCTTCCCTCAGGTGACATCTGACAGTGTCTGGAGACATCTTGGCAGTCATAACTAAGTGGGATGCTACTGATATCTAGCTAGGCATCTAGGGATGCCTCAAACATGCTTAGGGTACCAGTGGCTTCACCACGGGGAGTATCCTAGTGCAGAGTGTTCACAAGCCCACAGATGAGAACCGGGGTTTCGGGAACTTGCCATCGGCCACGGCAGCCACCTTTCCTTTATCCACTCTGGGAACTCCGGGCATAGGACTGGTCCTCCTGCTTTGCTGTAACTGCACACGGCCTGGGATGGTCCTCAGTGAGCATCACTACCCAGAGCATGAAATGTTGCCCTGGTCTCCTCTGCTTATGAGATGTGGCTTCACACTTCAGACTTTGTTCTGCATTCTCTGGGGGTTATCTTCCCTTGTCTGAACTCTGGCTCCTGTCCTCTATCTTGAAAGTTCCAGGGTCTAGCTCTGGGGATGGTCCCTGGATTTTAATTCTACATAGAGATAATGGAGAAGGTAGGGAGTTGCTAATTGGCTGACTGGTACCAGCATCACCAGACCTCCCTTCACACGCTGACTTCATGGTGTCTCTCTGGGCTCTTTTCCTCAGTCTATCCCTGAGAATTGCTTTAGCCAACTTGCTGTGGACCATATAGAGTGGCTGGGCCTTCTTTGGGAGTCAGGACAGGTCAGGAAACCTAGGCCTCATGAATTCTCAAGAGGAATTCTAATGGGTCCCAAGCCGGGCCTGAAATATCTGTTGCAGCCCCTGTGTAAGTCCCAGGGAGGGGAATACCTCTTCAGATCTCAGGCTGCAGGCCCAGTGCTTGCATATGGATCCAGAAAATACTCCCAGCAGAAAATACTCCCAGCAGCCCAGGGAAAGGCACTGTGAAGGGAAGGTGGGAGGGGAGGTGCGAAGAGTGTGTGTCCTGGTAGCCTCAGCAAGCAGTGATGCATTGTGGGTCCTGTGAGGTGGGCAACTTCCCCTGCATATGCCCACATCGCCTGCTTGTAGGATGTCTGTGTCTGGCTGGGCTGAGGACAAGGGGCTAAAGTCCTGTATTGTCCATCCCCAGAAGAGCCTGTTCCCTGCTCCCCACTTCAGCGGTGGCAGAAGCATCAAGGTGTGCGTGCATGTGTGTGTGCGTGCATGTGTGTGTGCGTGCATGTGTGTATGCGTATGTGTGGTGTGTGTGTGTGTGTGTGTGTGTGTGTGTGTGTGTGTGGTGCGTGTGTGAAGTGTACTGTCCCATGGAGCCCCACTTTCGTGTCCTCACCTGCTTTCCATGTGTCCTGGTGACTTACTCCCTCTAAGGCTTGCCCACCCTTGGTCTCCCAAAGCCCAGAGACCCTCTAGCTGGGAGAGGAGCCTTATGGGCATCAGATGCCTATTCTGGAGACAGGGTACCAGTGTGGCAGGGCACAGGCCAAGTGGTTTGCTTTACTTGAGGGAACCCCTGGGACTTTTGGGGTCCATACCTGCCTGGGAGGCAGGGTCTTAGGTGTGACTAGGGTCTTAATCTGTCTGTGTATAATATCCTCTGTTGTTCTCTCTCTCTCTCTCTCTCTCTCTCTCTCTCTCTCTCTCTCTCTCTCT
>JADRCD010208762.1:0-33556 GCA_019843815.1 Montemys delectorum
GCAAACCGAATCAAAGAACACATCAAAATGATCATTCACCATGATCAAGTAGGCTTCATCCCAGGGATGCAGGGATGGTTCAATATACGGAAATCCATCAACGTAATTCATTTTGAATTCTTGCCTCCAGTTATACATTTCTGAGAATGAAGCCTGTACAGCTTATTTCACTATCTGGTTGTGGCCTTCAACTCTGCCTGTCAGGATTTCTCACAATTACTAAATGTTTATGGAGTACTTACTAGTGACAGACACAGCTCTAGGTGCTACACACACACACACACACACACACACACACACACACACAAACACATGCACACACACACACACACACACACACACACACACATAGAGAAACAACTCTCTTGACTCCAAATAGCTTATGTCCCAATATAAAGGACATAAAAATAAAAAGCCATACACATAAAAATTCATTGTATATCAGATATGATCATGCTTAGGAGAAAGGCAGATTGGGGAAGGGGACTGGTACAGGATGGAAGAGATGAAGCACAGGGTGAAGGGCAGGAGTTATAATTGGGACATCTGTTCTAGAAAGTTTCACTTACTCAAAGACAGATAAGAAATGATGGGAAACTAGTGTAACAATAGATCAAGAAGAGGCACAGAGAAGTAGAGGGTGAGATTGAGAGCACCCCTACCCACTGCTGCTCTTTCCCAGGTACCTCTGCACCCAGTGTGTCCACTGAGTGACAGTTGCTGATCAATACTTAGAGGCTAGACCCATGCTTGAATACCTACACCCCAGTCCCCAGAGAATCCCTGCCTCCCAAGGACACTGCAGGTGGGAAATTATAGAGCTACTTTGTGTTTTAATCTGATTAGAACAGACTACACATCACGATGGTATGAAATGAGTCCACAAGGTGACCACTTACCATTAGCCAGGATTTTAGGCTTATTAGCAGGACTGAAGCAAATGTTATGAAAGATCAGCAGAGGCATGTGAGAGCTGCTCTTGTGCTTGTACTTGCTCATCTCTATGAGTAAGTCTAAGCAGCCGTCCAGCCTCAGGATCATTTGTTGTCCATCTTCTCCAAATGACATATTCAGGAGTAACTTCAACCACAGAACGGCCACATTGCTGAGATGTTGATTTCCCCCTTTAGGCAGTGTCAGAGACAGGAAATGCTGGAGAAAGTTGCTCTGTGAGTAAACACAGAATAGTATTTTCTTTTCAGGTATTTTTTATATTTGCCTAGTCCCTTGGTGACCAATTAAGCAGCATTTGATATCCTTCTCCCAGATTTTAATTTCTCTTTCTTCCAAATACTTTGTCTATACAACTTTCAAGTATTAATGTTAAGAACAAAATAGAGCTTAAATTTTAATTCCTACTATTTTTTTCTGATGATGGGCAAAATAAGCTATAGTCAACTCAATTATTTAGGGTTGATAATTCAGAGTAGGCTTCCTGAGTTCCCTTTCTTATCTGCCTTCTAGCAATTTTGCTACTCATTAAAGGTATCCTGTGGGAGGAAAAAAAACAAAACTCAAATCCACCCTGCACAGAGTTAACAACTCTGGTAGGACTGAAAGTATTTCCTATCATTATAGCTAGAGATGTTTTCTTCATAAATTTATGATCACACTTTTACATTCATTTAACTCTATGTTTTATCATTACAGAAAATTTTTCATGGCTATATGTCATTCTATTAAACTTAGAGATGAGGAAACTATTATTTGAACTGCAGAAGTCATTTTTATCTTCAAATAAAGCCAATTCCTCAAACCACCACCAATAATGTAACTATATGATAGATACTGAGCACATACAAACAAAATATAACCCAATAATTGCAAGCAGAGGCTTCGGGTGACCTATAGAAGCTTTGGTCATTGGTGCATTTAAGAAGCAGAATGCACCACTTGCATGTTAGCCCTGTACTCCTATTCTGTATTGATAATCTACACTAACTTATCTGTTGAGTTCTCCTGGGCAGAAAAAAGGATGTTGGATTTAATACATATAATTGATTTTCATATGTCTACATTGAGAACTTTGAGGATAATAATGGAATGGGCTACTGACATACTAGCATATTTCCCAAACAGCAAAACTACTCTAAACCAAGTGTTGCATGCCTCTCTGAACTTCCCTGTGTCTCATCTCGGCACAAAGGATGCTTTTTTTAAACAGTTCCTCACCTTTCCCATTTAGCTAGATACTAGAAGCTCACAGCTGACAAGTGTTGTAAAACATGTACCTGGCGCTTGAAAATGTAGCATGCTATGGGTTTTTCTTCACTGTGGGCTCGAAAAATGGTTTAAAATAATTTTATACTCTGGTTAGAGTGTGTAGAGAAAGATATGAAAAAAGTCTGTACCCCAACTCTTGTGACCTACTCCCCCACAAAAAGAGGAAAAAAAGTCCTATTTGTGTTGCCTATACACTCACTGGAACATGGTCAAACTCCGGTCAAATTCTAGTGACCAGCCCCTTATAAAAATCTGAGTCCTTCTCTGCCAGAAGCCATCAATTGTGGAGAGCTATACTTTAGCATCCTTATCAAAAATTTTAAGAGTTCTCTTTGATGGCTTTCTATCTAGGCTGTTTCTATTTTGAGGAAGACTGGGTGGGGTGAGGTGGGGGTAAGGGTTGCTACACAGTCTTCCATGTACCTCTTTCTCAACTGTCACTCCACAATCATTGATACCACTACAAAAGTAGCTTGCTCTTTACTGTCAGTGGGAGGGTAGATCAAGGGCTTCCACATGGTTTCTGGCAGCAGCACAGATCACAGACATCTACATCTACATGGTGTCCAGCATCAACATATACCATGGATCTCAGCATGGTGTCCAGTGGCAATACAGACCATGGACATCAACATGACTCTCTGCAGCAGCATGGGCCACAGATACTATCATAGCCTTCAGTGGCAGTACAGGCTAAGGCCATCAACATGGCCTCTGGGGAAACCTGAGCCATGGTCACAAATATGGTTTCCATCAACATGGCTTCAGGTAGTAGCACAGGCCATGAATATCTACATGGCCTTTGGTGGTAACAGGGGACATGGACATGAATATGGCCTCAGGTGACATTACAGGCCACTCACATCAGCATGGCCTCTGACAGCAATGGACAATGGACACTAATATGGCATTCTCAAGTATCACAGACTATAGATGTCCATCTGGCTTCCAGTGGTAGCACAGATCTTAGACATCCACATACCCTCTAATGGCAGCCCAGACCATAGACACATAGATCTTGGGCTTCAACACAGATATCAACATGGAAACATAGACCATAGAGGTCTTTTGAGGAGGTCCAATCCAGAAAATGGACAGTTCTTCAGCACAGATATCCATGTTGCACAGAACCAGGGTGAATGGGCAGCTGGACAGTATTTTCAAGGTCTGAGTCTGTGTAAGCTCCAGGCTGTTGCATAACACCCCACCCCCTCCTGGCCATTGATCCTACTCAGCAATGACATGTTCTCTATTCAGTACAGCACTGTTGTCACATCATGCACTTACTGCTCTGAGACTGCAATGTATCACACAGTATACTTTTTGCCCAAATAGCTTTACATACAAATATTCATAGCAACAAATTGTTATGGTTCAAGGACTCTGGTTTCTGAAACACCATAAATACTGAACCATTGCTGAGACTTTGCTGTTGCAGAATCGGGGTAGTGGTGCAGCTAGGCAGGGCAGCTCCATGCTGGGGGCCAGCCAGTGGGGACAGGCTTAGTAAATGACATGTTTCTTTGGGAGCTCCAGCTGCTACACACTATTCTTAGAGCCAGTTGTTTTGCTTGTAGGCTGCAGTGCTTCTGGTCTCCCAGCAGGGCAAGCAGCACAGTCTGCAGCTACTGCAGCTTAATGCTGGAGGCTGGGCAGACCTAGGGCCAGCCCTATTCAGTGGGGGCTTTCTAAGTCACCCTCACATCACCCCATGTCTTCTCAGGCATGATCTTTGTGCTTGAAGCCTGCTGGCTAAGATGCGAAGGGTATAGATTCTCCATCCTATGCTACACAGCTCTGTTTGGCCCTCTTCCTTTCCAATCTCATAAGTCCACTTTTTAAAAGCATCATCCCATAGACTTGCCTTTTTTATTCTCTCTCTCTTTCAGTTGGTCTGGAGATACTACAGGCTTTGCATGCTCCTTTCCCAACCCTGCAGCACCCTTCAAGTCTCTTAGACCAGAATTTAAACAGAGTTTTAGTTGTGTTAGAGGTATTTTTTCCTTAATAATAATAATAAAAAGTAACACTGAAATGTAAGGAAACTAAGTCTCCAGCTCAAAGTCATACGCCAAACATGAGATTGGCACTTATAACTCTGGATGTTCCAACTCTTCACCTCATCAACATGTTCTACAAGGGAATAGTAGAAAGTGGCATATTGGGCAGTACCATGGTCTCACATGTATATACTTCTCATTTTGAAGAAGGTAATCCCATGTATTTAGCTCAAGATGATATCTTTTGAAAGTGATATGTGTGTGTATAGATATATAAACATATCAATATATGTGAAAGCATGACATCCATGGTATATATATTTATAAATATGCACATACATAAATATGTATAACATGTAGAAATATCAGCATGTACATGAAGAAACTAGCTGTATGCTGGTAAATAAACAATTGAATTGGCTATATGAGGGAGAGGCAGATCACTGATTGTGGTGTTTGTCAAGTTTCATGGTATTGAATGTTCCCTCCATGGCCGATTTCAAGATAACATCACATCAACTGACTTGAGAAATTTCTAAAAAAATGTAATGAAGACACTCATGAGTCAGAGTGAGAAGGGTGCAATTCCTTGTAGAAAATATTTCTCTAATAAGACCAATCATCCAATTTTCTTAGAATAAGAGAAATTAGCATTTTTTTTTGGTGATTATACTCTAACTATCTTTTGAGATTCAGAAACATGAAATAGTAGAGGGGGATACTGAAGTCCTATGAATCCTGTCTGATCTTCAAGAAGAAGAAGCAGAAACATTGAAATCAGTGTCATGAGATGAGAAAGTAACAGATGATCTGATAATATTTAAATTTTAAAAGTAGGAATTCTGTTCATATATAACCATAAAGATGCTCTACTCCTTCACACTTGTACCAGAATTTGTCTCACTCATAGTGATAAAAAGTGAAGTTTTAGGACTGCAGATCCAGAGACTGCTTAAGTGGTATACTATGCTATTAAGATATAAAAATGTAATGGGCCAAAGGAACTTTGATTTCATACAACTTTCTGTCACCATAATAAACGGAAATTGGTTTGACTAGTCTACTTACAGATCAAATATATTATTTATATAACACCAATGTTTTTCTAAAATTACCATTTTTTAGTTAAAAAAGCTAGAGAGATAATTGATATGGACTAGTACGAAACTCTTTCTGCTTCAATTTTAGTGCCTCCCAAACTGGCGTTAGCCATTAGCTTCTTAAATCTTTTACAAACCTTTAAAATAAAATGTCTTGAAATCGTAAGAAAGCTGTCCTAGAACCAAAAGAACTTCTAAACTTTGATTGACAGGATTATTTTGCCAAATAATTCTTTTATGATACATAGGAGAGGCTAAGTACTTACCTTCTGAATTACTCCCTTGCAGTCATGAGATAAGGCCAAGTTTGAAAGAAACATAAAAACCATCTGCTGAATGGTGGTGTTCTCTGCAGGCATCTGAGAAGCCAGTTTCAGGATACACAGTATCAGGGAGCTACTGGGGGTGCCTCTGTGTGCAGTTTGAATACACTGTCCATAATTTGACCAACAAAGGGAACTGCAGCCTTCAAAAGAAACACACTGTCACCAAGTCGCTTCTGTTCTGCTGCTTAGTTTTTAAAACACAAAGTAGTAAGCATATCTGTCAGTCACCTATGAACTACAAGTGAGCGCTGAAACCAAATGCTGATGTGTACTCTCAACCCAAGAGATTGACTGTGCTCACTTGGGATCATTATCTCAATAGAGCACTAAGATTCCAACTTATTTTTTGTTTTTTAAAGAAAGGATTAGATTAGCATAATGTTTTTTTTTTTAAATAGTTTTATAAAGAAGGCACTGAAATAAAAACCTGTGTGGAAGAATAGAATTTTAGCAATGAGAGGTAACTGGGACAGCTCAAACACCATTTTCCACAGTACCCAGGTAAAGATAAAGAGCTCAGAAAAAGCCTGGTCATGGGATTTCAAGGTCACAGAGCTCATAGACAGCAGGAGCTAGCAGTGGTATCTATGGCTTTCCAGAGTTCAATGTATTCTGAGTAAATCAGGTAGCAACATGAGATTTATTAGAGAATTAAAACAAAACAAAACAAAAAAACCATGAAAAAGTTAGAAATATATTTTGGTGACTGTATTGTAATCTAAACCCAAAGCAGAATTACTTTGTGAAAGTTCATGTAAACAGAACAGCTTGTATAGTCATATTAGAATTAAACAGTCTGTGAAATAAATTCATTTGTGATAAGTACAAGTGAAAATATGGTAACCTTTCCTGTATTTTTAACTTTATAACTATATTCAAACACCAATGTGTTCACTAAATGATGAACTTTTGCTTAGAAACACATCAAATAGAAAAATAGTATTTCTACCTTAGGTTGGTGGTACCCTAACCACTTTTACTATTTTCATAAATTTTAAGGATGCATATAGTACAAATCAGTTTCAATTTTTTTATATCAAAGTAGTGTTGCTTCACATTAAGCAACTCAATTTTTGTCCCTCCAACTTTTCTAGAGGCTCAAGATGAAAGATAAGGGAGGACCACATTCAACATCACATTTCAGAGACCAGCTATGCTGAGTTGGCTACCCTGCAGGGAAGGTTGAGATAGAAGATGCATTGAGAAAAGACTGTCCAAGAAAGGGACAGAGAAAGCAATAGCAGAAAGAGGAAAATTCTGATTCACAGTTAAGACACAGAATGGCAGTTCATGAGCTTCACTCTGTTACATGCAGGAGACTTTCTAAATAGGCTAGTGCAGCAAACAGCCTAAGGTACCAGGGTATTCAAAGAAATAAGTTATCATACCACAAAGCAGTGACAAGATGCACTCATAGTTGACTTCATTTCCCATACCTTTCCTATGCATCCTTTGGTATGTGGACATTTCTGTTGCTGAGCCAAAGGAAATCATGCATACTTGCTGACTCATCAAAATTATGTATCTAACCATATAGTTACTAAACAGCTAACACACTTATTACTTGACCCCTTGATGTTTGCTTTTCCCCTTCTAAGTTAGTGACTTCACACCTCTTCTCTTTCTAGAGTCATCTACCCTTATGCTTCCCTCATAGTCTAATCAGTTTCATTACAAATCACAATGCATGTCCCTTAATAGGTTGTCAAAATAATAACTTCCATGTGAATGAATACAATTATATCAACTTTCACAAAATCAACAGTACCTTGAACTAATTTTCATCATATCTGTCTCCTGTTCTAGAAGCTATAAAAGACCTAATCTTCACTTGCTTTTTCTTTTCTTTTTTATTAGATGTTTTCTTTATTTATAATATCTCCTTTCCCAGGTTTCCCTCAAAGAAAAAAAAGAAAAGAAAAAATTTTCTACTTGCTTTTTCATTAATTTTCACCTTTTAGATGTTCCCTCTGAATGAAGTTTCCCACAGCCATATAAAATCAAGACCATCTATTTTCTGAACTCTCCCAGGTCAACAAATATATTCTGTTTTTTCTAGTAGATATTTTCTTTATTTACATTTCAAATGATATCTCCTATCCTGGATTCCCCTCCAAAAAAAAAAAAAAAACCCCAAAAAAACAAAACAAAACAAAACAAAACAAAACAAAACAAAACAAAAAATACCCTGTTTCCTCCCTCCTCCTCCTGCTCACCAACCCACCCTCTCTCGCTTCTTGGCCCTGGCATTCCCCTACATTGGGGCATAGAACCTTCACAGGACCATTTATTCTTAAATGGTCTGGATCTTTAAGACCCATAAGAAATTTTGCCTTTGACTAATATATACCTAATAAGGAAAAATACATCAACAAACATATTTTTCCAGTTCAGCTTAGTATCACATAAAACTATTATTTTAATTTATCATCAAAACCAACACTGGATTCTAGTTACCAGTTGGAAAATTTGCAGTATAGACACAAAGCAACTGCAAAGCAATTTGCATCAATGAATCTTCCATCAAAAGCCAAGGCCAGAGAGAGTGCAGTACAGGCACAAGACGTGCTTCAAGAGCTGCCACCTGTTTTGCAAAAGAAATAAGGCGAGCCATTAGTTTGGGCATGTGAAATGTAATCTTAGGTTTAAATAACCCCCGAAGTTCTCACCCACATAAGGTAATAGTTTAATTCATCTTTGCTAAGTGTAAGGAAGAACTTTTCCTCAATTCACCAGTGCTCCACATTGTGCAGCCCAGATCAGGAAACTGCCTAGTCTCTTGAAGGGTGGCTATGATATATTAATCAGAGAAAAACTGTAGAGAAGTTTATATAACATGTAAAGTATGCAGTATAGCTGCACTCTCTCTGGCCTTGATTATCTCTTAGCAATAAATAAACTCTAAAAAGGCTCAGACAAGGTCCAGAGACAGAGATTTGTAGTCAAGAAAATAATCTTATTGATTCTGCCTTTTTCTTCTCTTAATGTGGATATACTAAATATGAAGTGAGACAATTTTCTGAAAATAGCCCTTGACCCCAAAGAGGTTGAACTTGCCCAGACCTCCAAACCAAGTTAATAATATATTCTGAGATTTAAGACTATGTACTTAATTTATGGTCCTACTGTGTGCCTGTTTAAGGTTAACCTGCCTGTAAGAGAACAATGTGATCACCCTTAGTATGCCTTGGATTTCCCACTCTATCCGTTCTAACAACCTAAGCTAAACTTATAGTTTTAATAATATATGTGTGTGGTATGGTAATACTTGCTGAAAAGAGCCAATAGGTTGGCAGCAACTGTAAAATAAACATCTGACACAAGAAAAGGAAGCAACATATAGACAGGTATAAGCCAATGTCATTGGTTTGTGATTCAAAATGCTGTTCTGGGTCAGCTGCAGTCATTAAAGTCTTCCCTGGTAAACACCATTAAAAGAGCTCTGTAAAGAATATCCCATTCCTTTCCATACCACGTTTTCTAGGCTGTCTAATAAATATGGAGAAAAGCCTCATCAGACACAGGTGCAGACCCACACAACAGATCACCAATCAGCCACTAAGAACAAAGTATAGACATATGGAAGGCATGGGAAGGTGTGTGTGTGTGTGTGTGTGTGTGTGTGTGTGTGTGTGTGTGTGTGTGTGAAGTTAATGTTATCTTTGTGTGATTTGAACAGATTCCTAAGTAACAGTCTTTATTAGAAATCAGTTACCATTAGGACAACATTGCAGATAAGATACAGTTGCTTGCAGAAGTACTGTAGCATGTATCTTTTTAAATTATAAGGTAATTTCTATACCCATGTGCACTAGAGTGCACATAATTATACACACTTTTCAGGGCAACAGAACCAAATAGTAGAATAAGTTTTAGAGTTACTCCCATGGTCTTCCTCAGGCTGATCACTCTCAGCTTCTCACTCAGTCCTACACTAGCAACAAATGACTTTGCTCACTTATTTCACAGACACAGAAATGATCAGGTATGAATTTTTTTATTATCTATTCTTCATTCTACCCATATATGTCTGTTCTATCATCCATTCATCTCTCTCCTCTGCCTGGCAGTAAGAACCAGTGCTCCTCTTCTCAGAAATAATACATCTATCTGTCCCTCTAAAACATGGCTCTCCTTTCTCCTCAGGAATTTGATCTTTCCATTAGTTCTTTTCCCCCCTGTCTTTATTAATTAGTCCTTAGTGTGTTCATTTCTCTGATTATAGTTAAGTAGTTTCCACATTAAGAGAACCAAATGTACTCATGTCATGCAATGATCTAATTGTAGACAGAATGTGCGTTGCTGTCATTAACACTTCTCACATTTCACGGCCAGCCACCCTCCAGTTTATTTTCTGTTCTGATGATTGACACCATGCCAACCTTTGTGGCTCCTAAACTCTCCAGCACTGGGGCATTTACTACAGGTTTCTCTGTCTTCACTTCTATCCTTCTGTCTTATGTCTATTCTTCTCCAGACCCCTTTGTGTTCCAGCCTTCTCTTATATGTATTCCAAATATATGATCAAAGCTATTATAATATACTGTCTTAGAAAAGTTTAAGTAGAATCCTGAGTACAAATACTAATAATATACGCCTATTATCCCCAGTATGCATAACTCCTCAGGTTCATACAAACTTGGCTACAAGCAGTTCTCCACCTGGATGGCTCAAAGGCTTACACAGCACACATATGAGAAGCCCGAGAATCAGGTGCTTCATCATTGCACTATGCTCTTTCATACATTCCTATATTAGTAAGCAGCTTAAATTAAGAGTCTGGAAGTCATTCTATACTTTTCTTCTGTCCTAACTCTTCAAACTTACTTCTTATACACGCTCTTTACATTTCCCCTTGCCCAGGATAAGGCTTCATCATGTTTTGCCTGGAGTATCTTAAACTGGGGGCTTCCTTACAGTTTCAGAGGATTAGTCCATGATTATCATGGTGGGAAGCAGATGAGCATGTACTGGAACAGCAGCTGAGAACTTTACATCTTCATCTGTAGACAGCAGGCACAGAGACTGGGCCTGCTGTGAGTTTTGAAAACCTCAAACCCCCTTCCAGTGACATACTTTCTTTAAGAATGTCACAGCTACTCTAACAAGGCCATAAACACTAATCCTTCCAATCCTTCTCAAATAATTCCACTCTGGGATGACTAAGGATTCAAACAAACATACATACATACATACATACATACATACATATGTGTGTGAGTTTGTGTGTGTGTGTGTGTGTGTGTGTGTGTGAGTGTGTGTAAGTTTACAGAGGTCATACTCATTCAAATCACCACATATGTATAAACAAATACTTTTTAAAAAAATAATTGTTACCTGCATTTCACTTAATGTAGTTTAATTAATTCATGTTTACTGTATTTTTCCAGATTAATGACAAGTAAAAGAAAAAAATCCAAAAAATTTAAAAACAAAAGAAATTTGTACAATTTACCTTTGCCTCACCAATTTTTTAAACTAAAGCTAATTCCTCAAAAGTGAGGTCATTCCATATTGAACAACCTCATGAGTTTAGAAGATTCTGTGTCACAAAATAGTACCATCACGATGGCTTACATGGCCCATGGATGACAGCAGATATGAAAGGTAGGGCTTTCTTTAGGTGACATGACCATGCTGAGCAAAACAGTACCTATTCTGAAGCAGGATGAATGCTTATCTTTCTTTAAAATTATAAATACTGTCACTTACTCCCTGAGAATAATCAGTTTTGACAAACACCTTTGAAAACCTCCACTTCTATAAGACATACACAGCCACTTATTAATATCTGGTCAAAAAAACACATCTAAATGCCTAACAATATATAGAATGAAGGGGTAGTTCAAGAAGTTACACTTCAATCATGAAGTTCAAGCTTTAATATACATAGGAATTTCATTAGTGTTGAAGCATGATTAAAGTCAGCCAGCTCTGAGAATTAACTCTGAGATGAAGAAACAATCAACTACACATCTTGAACAAGAGAATTCAGAGGGTCCATTTTCCTTCCTGGACTACTTCATATTAATCTCAGCCACTCACTACTTGAACTGCTATCAACAGTCTGAGGCACTCTACTTACTTTACATTCTTCATTTTGATAAAGGCAGTTTCTTAGGAGCTGCATAGTGATGCTTAACTCTTTAATGAAGCCATCCTCCTGTATAGACACAGAGAAGTTGAAAAGTATGAATGCAGCTCCCTTAGAAACAGTAATTCCCTCCTTTGGGGGTCACTGTATACTGTAGCTATGCTGTAATCGTGCCTGACTATCATCCATTGAGAACACTGACAAGGAATGGTGACCATATATCAAGAAATACATGCACCACACAAAAAAGCTATTGCTGTTCCATCAGGCATGGAGGAATTCAGATACATAACAGCCTCCATGTTATGTCTCAATCGAGGGAGGCAGGTACTGACTGTTCTCCCATCGTATCAAGTCCTTGCAGACTTTCTCAATGATGACTATGGCTTTTGGCCAGGCAGAAAAATAAGAAGCAGGAAAAGAAGCTGTCAAACATGAATTCTGTTACCATGTACCAGTTAACCTATTAAATTAAGGTTTGCCTTATTTTCTTTTTAAAGATTTAACTTTACTTTTTAAATTACATGCATATATTTATATAAAATCTTGTCTCATACACATACATAAATACATGCGTTTATGTATATATAACATATACATATACATATATATATATATGGGTATGTTCATGTGAATGAATGCAGCGCCTCCTCCAATGACCAGAAGAGAATATTGTATCCTTTGGAACTTAACTCATGGTCCTCTGAAAAAGTACTATGTGCTTTTAAAATAAGACAGTGTGTGTGTGTGTGTGTGTGTGTGTGTGTGTGTGTATTTAATAAGTAGAATATTTATTTGCATATTTAAATATTTACATGTACATTCACTTTTTGAAAAAAAAATGAGGGATAACTGTTACTGGTCACAATTATGGCTAGCTACAGGTAATATACATTTATAATGTTATATTGTGTTTACAGGAAGGTAAAATTTAGATACACAGCCAAGCAATTAAATGCTAGAACAAATATCTGGGAATCATGAAAGAAAATATACAGAATGTGAGGGAAAAATCTTGCCTCATCAATTGCAAGATTTTGTCACTATGTTGCTATAAGTGTTTATTCATGAGATAATATATTTGAAATGTATGAACTGTCCAAACACAAATAAATTACAGTTGTTATAGATTTCATCCCTAGAGAACTTAACATTTATTCATATATTTCATTGTGTAAAATATTTCTGCAATATATCATGTGGATGTACATATTTCTAACTGTGCATAAGAGGAATGAATAACATATAAATTTCCCTTAAGGATTTTCAATTGAGAACTGACCTCAATAATATACCTGCCTCTATCTGTCATGTAAATCAAACATTGATTTCAACCTTGAGCTCACTGTAGGCATGAGAGCAATGGAGACACAGTCACTCTATCCTTCTTCCCTTGCATGAGAATTCAGACCTTGAAGTCACCTTTTTTTTCAGTGCTGCTTTCCCAGGCCTCAGCAAATCTAAGTTCAGTTGTGCATTGATGTGCTTCATCTGCTCCATACAGTTTTCTATGAGATCAGCTGAAAGAAAAAGGCTGCAACTGTCAAGGGGCCATTCCATTTCTGAAGACATTAAGGCTGCAAATACTCAAGACACTGAAAACCCATTCAAATATGTAATGAAGATTTAAAGGGGAAAAAGAACACACTATCAAAGCCCCCTTGTTTTCATTTCTTAGTAAGAGTTCCAGATCTACTGTATTTTATAGCCTATATGCTTTATTTTAGCAGCAAATAATTAGTTGAGTGGATGGGCTTTTTTGTTTTCTTTTCTTTTCTTTTTTTTTTTTTAATTACTTTCTTTCACCTCTCAGACTTGCATTCACTGATGTATAGAAGGGAAATCATGACCCTATACTATGAGAATTTATATAAAAATAGTACTTATTTGACACTGTAGTCTCCACCATACCATAAAAACTATGCTTGTGTTAGGTTTGTAAAATATGCTTGTATATACTAATAATTATGAATCTGAATAGTAGATTATAGCTTGAAATATATATATGATATATGTATATCATATATATCCTCTAGAGTAATAATCATTATATGCAAATAGAAACACAATCTTCAATGTGGAGCTGGAGACACTGTTCTGTGGTTAATCACATAACTAACATAAAACTCTTGTGGAGAATATGAGTTCAGTTCCTAATACCCATGTTAGACACCTCATAACAGCCTGTAACTCCAGGTTAAGGATCCAGTGACCTCTTCTGTCCTCCACAAGCAACTCTACTCATATACACATACTTGCAAACACACAGACATACACACATATACATAATTAAAAATAAAATAAATCTTAAAAATAAAATTTAAAAGTAATGATTTTGGTACTGTTATATGGAAAAAAACTTTTTAAAGGTCATTGAAATTTTACTATAATTTCTTTACATTTTTAGTGCAAATAAACAAGCAATAGAAAATAGGACTAGCAAGATGCCAATAAACAATTGATGATGTTGCTCACATCTCAAAGCGTGCCTCTGCGCTCTTCTGCTGACAGCCAAAAGTGACATCAGGGCATTTGCAGCAACTCTTTTCAGGACATCTTTAGGGGATATTCCTTCATAGCACTGTAGAGAAGACAGACAAAACTGCTTAGAAGTAAAATTCAAGTTGTAGTAAAACTGCTATGAACCAAGATATGTTTAGATAAGAGGCACATTAGGTACTGTGTGAAACAACAACAAAACTAAAAACAAAAAGTCCTACAATTTAATAAATTATTACTATCTATGAACATTCTGCAGATAAAAGCCTAGATAGTCTATTATCCATCTGGAAGAAAATTAAAATTATTCTCAAAGTCTTTTTATGGGTGAGAGGTATAAATTAATGCACAGCAAGAAAGTAAAGAGTAACCAAAGGTTTGGGTGACACTGAATTCTAGAGTAGGGACTAGCAGGACACAAGTTCAATGAAGAAGAAAATGGGTAGAACAGGAATAAATGGCAATGCAGAAGGAGAAGAAAGAGGAGGGATAAATAACACTAAAGATATTTGAAAATGACATAGGGAATCATGTTAGTTTATGTTTAAAATACATATAATATATATGCATATGTACATACATAGACATAGAGTTTAAATGGAATTATGACACAGAATAATAATGGTATCATAGACTCCGTAGAGAAAACCCCAATACCAACCACAAGAAATTGTGCTTGGGTTGTAAGTCAGGGGAGTTCAAGACACCCTTAACATAATATGGGCTATGCTGCAGTCCTTTATTGCCCTCCCCAGAATTTGAAGGTAAGACTTTATTGCACTTCAGTCACAGAACTTCCAGGAAACAGGATAGAACTGACCTGGGAGTCTCCTCCCCAAGAACTTTCTCTCGTTTGTGCAACAATCTGCTGTGCAAGTTGCTAAGAGAGAAAAAGTCTGGCCATTGTAGCCAGGCTTTTGCTACTTTGTGGGTTTTCTTTTTTCCACTTTCTCCACTCCTTTATTTCACCCTTTCAACCCCTTAACAGTAGATAGAAGAGAAAAAAAAAAGGATAGAGGTGGAAGAGGGCGACATTGTTAGACTATTTCCTGCTGATTAGGGATGCCAAGTTCCTTGGAGTAAGATTGATTTTTCACCCTCAGTATATCTATTGTTTTCTTCTTGGTTTTTCTTTGTGCATGACTACTTAACAAACCACAACCAACAGCAAACAACCAATAACCCACCACACCTCTCAGGCCCTAGCATTTATATACCTTCTGAAAGGTCCCCAGAATTCCAAATATCATACACCACCAAAAACTATCTGCATCTGGCAAAATCATCCCCCTGATAGAGCATGAGGCAAATCATAGCTCCTGTGGACAATCATATACCATATCCCATACCTGGGATTAAAACAAAAACGTTCTTATAATATTTCTGTGTTTTTTAAGGAAACCAAAATTCTCAGCACACCTATAACTAGCTGTGACACCAAGAAACCCAACATTAGCTGGGCTAGAAAGATATCCATAGTGTTGTAATAGTGGCGCTTTTATCTTGGAGGTAGCCAGCATTGTCTAATTGGACTTGAGGCAGTCAAAAGAAGGGAAATTCATGTCTGATATTATAAACCTAGCCAGAATCTCCTATTATCATTTTCCTAAGCCAATATAAATTCTAACTGTATTGCAAATTTATATCCTCATACTCATAAATAAGTGTAGCTTTCATCACTTATTAAAGAAACTTCACTTCTATATCAGAGTAGTGGCTATTCCTGGTTGTCAACTTGACTATGTCTGAAATGAACTACAATCCAGAATTAGAAGGCTCACCTGTGGCCCTAATCTGAAGGCTGAGAAATACAAGTTTCTGACCTGAATCTTGGCATGGAGATCTTGAGGAATAGTGGCTACGAATCCCATAGGATTAACATAGAAAGCTCTATGAGTTCAAGATCATCTGGGATTAAGGGTGTGGTGGCATAGTGGCTATGAATCCTAGAAGATTAAGACTGGAAGATCTATGAGTTCAAGCAAGGTCATCTGGGGTTAAAGGTGTGGTGGCACACACCTTTAACCTGGGCCACACTTTTTGCTGGAGACCTATATAAGGACATTGGAAGAAGGAAGGCTCTCTCTGCTTCGCCTGCTTGCCTTGTGGGACTGAGCAATTGCTGGATCCTTGGACTTCCATTCACAGCTGCTGCTGCAACTGTTGTTGGGAATTGATTGTTGGGAGTTGGACTACAAACTGAATAGAAACCCTGACTAAGACAATCAGGTAGAGAATATTACAGATAATCTACTAATGGTCACTTGGGGTAGGGGACTGAGAGTGGAGCAGTGAGCAGAATATAAAGTGAATATAATAATAATAATTGTAAAGATAATATACTTTTAAAATAAAAGTGTACATATGTACATACACATATATAAATATACATCATATACATGTACACACACATATGTAGAGTTAGCCTATAGCAGGAGCAACAATGATGCTACTAGACACTACAGACTAGCAAATAAAAGTCTAGTGCCAGGAATGTCATTTGGAGCTGTTGGTCAGTAAGATGAAGACAACACATACTCATGTCATCTGGAAGGTTCACCACTACTGACTAGCTTTCACAGTGATCAGTGTGGGATGCATCATCAATTTTGCTGAGCTGGGAATCTTGTGATCTACAATGACCTACAATGCAGTAGACACACCCAATGATGCAACAGTGTCATGCATGTCATAGGAAAAACTAAACCACTTTGGTTTTTGGATTTGGAATCAAGATAAAAGGGACAGCATCCAGTTTTAAGATTTATTTATTTTATGTGCATGTGTGTGCACCTAAGTGTATTAATGTGCACCACATGCATCAATGAACCCATGGAGGCCAATCAGAAAAGGGCATTGGATCCCCTGGAACAGGAGTTAAAGGCAGTTATGAGCTACCATGTGGGTGCTGGGAGCCAAACCCAGGTTCTCTCCAAAGCAACAAGTGCTCTTTACCCACGGAGCCATTTCTCCATCCTAGCATCTAGTTCTTCACTGGGAAAAGCTGAGAGGATGGATGTAAGGAAGTATCTATAAGAAAGCTCTGACCTCATCAAAATAAACAGCTCTTAAGAGGAGACCATGCTTTTAAAGTAAACAACACCTGCAGACAGATAACATAAGAGACTCTCTGTCAGGATTCTTAGTGATACTGAGAAAACAACCAGATTTTGTAAGACAGAGGGGAAAAAGATTACCCCAAGGAGCCCTATAAATCTTCCATGCATCCTTTAACTGGAGCAGAGTGTCTCCTGTCCTTTTGCTGCTGCTTTCAGTTAAATTTCTGGAAGTATACAAAGGGATGGGTTTGACTGTAACATTTCTACACATATTATTACACCCTATTACTCTTCTCTCTCATTCTGTCTTTGGCCTTGGTCTATCTAGAAGCAGCATGCCCTTTTTACTTTATGACATAAAATTCTATCTCCTCATTTTCCTCTTAGTTTTGCCGGTCTACCAGCCTTCTCTGCTTTCCAACACAGGCAAGACTGATGCTAAAAATGTACAAGTAGTCATGCCATAAATACCTTCTTAAGGACAACAGTGACAAACCAAGGGGAGAGAAAAATCTCTAAATTGAAAGCAACAAAGGGACCACTACAAATCAGATGGCACAACCGTGTACATTACATCTAGCTGATTTGCAAATCTCTCATACAGAATTCTATCAATTTTCCACGTTTCAGACAGGAGATAAACATTACAAAATGGTATTAAAGGCACCCCTACTCATCTCTGGGTCTCATATGTCTGAGGCTTGCTTGAACTCCTGATTCTCTTGCCTCTATGTCCTGAGTGCTGGGATAACTACTGTATGTGCTTTTGGACATAGAACCTAGAAACTCGTGAATGTTTATGCAAGCACTCTACCAACCAAGGTATATCCTACAGAAAGCTCAGGCCCCATTCTGTAATGTCATATGCTCATATGTCTAAGGCAGTAAGAGTATAATTGTAAGATTAGCCTACATTACAAAGTGAGTTCAAGGCAAGCCTGAGCAACTTAAAATTTATGTCAAAATCAAAGTTAAAACAAGAATCTGGGGATACAGCTTAGGGATAGAGTGTTTGCCTAGCATCCAAGAAGTCCCAGGGTCAATTTCCAATCACACACACACACACACACACACACACACACACACACACACCCGCAGTGCGTACACACACACTCATGCACTCATGCACACATACACAGACAAGGACATACAGACACACATACAGACATACAAGAACACACACACACTCAGACGCACACACACTCATACAAACACACACAAACACACACTGACACAGACATACACACAGAGGCAGATACAGAATGCTAGTAATACTATTAATTGTAAAAGAAATATTTGTTTATCTATTATAGTTTTGTACTGTATTGTTGGGCTCTATTTGGCACGGTTTGGGCCTTGAGGACAAACTTGAGCCTGGCTCGAGTTTTGTAAACTGTCTCAGGCACTTCTGTACTGGAGTGACTCAGCACAACCTGCTTAAGCCTGACTTTGCCTAGCTCCTGCTGACATAGAGTAACTGCTGGTTCCCTTAGTCACCCCATACCCTTCATCAACTTTCCCCTCCCCCTATGTCATCTCACTTCAGCCGAAAACTCCGCCTCCTCTCTCAGCCCTTTATAAAGAAAAGATTGATACAATAAAATGAGTTCCTGCTTTGACAGACTCCCTTTGGGGTGGTTATTCTCTGGAGGCAGGAGATCCGAGCCTTGACACTCACCATCCGGTTCAGCCCCGAGAGAGAGGCTTGGCTGGACCGGGTTCTCTCCCTCTCTTGCCTGGTTCTGCTCAGCAGAGAGCCTGCCCGGCACTGGCACTGTATGTTTACTTAATCAAAATGAACACTGATTCCTTAGTAAAGATGATTGAAAAAAATTTAAATTGATGACTACTGAAAGGGAATTCATTTAAAGATAATAAAGACAAAAAAAAAATACCACAAGAAATCACATACCTGTAGAATTGTTTCATTAAGTCGCTCTGAAGATCTAAGGCTTCCCTGAGTTCCATCAAGAAGTGAGGCCACTGTTGAGGCCTGGCAATCATTTATTTTCTCTTTGTCCTGGACACGCCTCTTTTCTTCCTCAGCCAAGAGAACAGACAGAAACTGGAGGCTGGCAATACTAAGGGCAGGGCACTGGACTGAGAGGCCCACACATCTACACAGTGTATCTACAAAGAGAATGATTTCAGACTTAATGTTTGACAACTTCTTCAAAATTAAAGAGGAAATTAATCAGATTGGTACTAGTAGTTAAATTTATAACACTTTTATTTTTATTTTTAATGATGCAAAGTTATCAATATATACATCAATAAGAAAAATGTTTTAAAGTCAGTATCAAGGCAACAAAGTAAGTTAAGAAATCTACTTAAGTATTCATTATATGAGTTTCCCAGTATGTAGACATGGGGACAATATGTGGATAACTACTTTGAGCTAACATTTAAAGTTTTGAGAATTTTTAACTTCTGAGTTCTTACTTCGGTATTAAGAAAATATTAGCCTGAGTTTGGAGGTATGGCTGAGGTATGGCTCAGCACTTGTCTAACACGTATAGAGGCCATATAGAAATCTATTTTATATGCTTCCTAAAAATATATTTTGAAAATAATTAAATAAAATTAAAATAAAAGACCAATAAATATTATATATACAGATAAATATATATATGTAAAATCCTGTTATGTTAAAGTTTATGAAAAGAGTATAAAAATAAAAATTTACTTATTTAAAATAGTCATTTGCTTATTTTAATGGGAAATAGAAAATATAAAAATAACCACATTATTGATATTTCTGAGCTATAAAAAATGTCATGGGAAAAGATAATATTTTAGAATTTCCCATCTTGATATTGCTTGCATATGAAATTCCATGTATCCACATTTAACACAGAATGCAGATATAGCAAAAAAAAATGTCTGCCTTCTTTGGGTACATATATAAATCTAATTGTTTTATAATCTTAATATATATATTTTCATGAAAAAACAGACTTTTCTTACTTGGCTTTCAGCACACTGAACTTTACTGTGGCTTTTCCAATCTGCATTTTTGGGGAAAGGAGGTTCATCAAGAGTACTGCAAATTCTCAAGTCAAGTACCCTGCAGTTCTTTCCTATCCCAAGCCATAACTACCTGGAAAACTCACACATTTAGCTGACAATAAATATCATCTTATTTTTATGAGGTGAGACACCCCAATCCTTTGACGATCTTACCAGTAACTGCCTCCCAGTGCTTGGCAAGAGCTGAGGTAAGAGGAACAAGGGAGACAGCACCAGCTTTCCTCAGTAGTGTGGCCAGAAGGTCAAATAAATGTGTCCATGTGCGGTAAAAAGTCAACACTAACTGTACATCTGTAAATTAATGAAAACACTACAAGTTATTAACAAGAAGAGAACCTTCAAACATTCAGAACTTACCATTATACTTTATTGAGTCCACATAGTAAGAGGTATATATACATACCAAAAAGAAAAGCAATAAAAAATCTACTTGAGCAAAGAGTACCATATCACAATCTATCCCTGAGGAAAGCCAGGACAGGAACATAAACAAGGCAGGAACCAAGAGGCAGGGGATAATACAGAAGCCCTGGAAGAGTGCTGCTTAGGGTTTAATCCTCACAGCTTGCTCAGACTGCTTACCTATAGTACCCAGGACTACCTGCACATGAACAGCAGAGCCCACCATGGACTGGGCCCTCCATTGGCCAATCTAATAGGGGTATTCTCTCAATTGAGGTTTCTCTTCCCAAAAGGCTCCACCCTGCATCAAGCTGACGTAAAAACTAGCATACACAATGATCCAAGTAACTATAATTGTTTCTTCTACTGATTCTTAAAAGTATGTCCCTCCACCCTTCTACAAAGTCACACAAGCGATGATTTCATTAGAATAGGTTCAACAGCAATCAGAAAGTATGATACAGTAAATATTAGCTACAACTTCAGAAATGCACAATAGGCATATTATAAAACATGACAGTGGCCACTTCTGTTAAACAAACTTTCCTCTTATTTTCTTTATTCCTTCTAGCAGCTTTGTGCAGAGATGAAAAGGAAAGCACAATGTGCTAAGGTCAAGGCAGAAGAGAAATAAAACATTCTTTGAAGAGCCAAACAGAGAATTACCCCACAAAGAAAACTCCGCTACAAAGCAGACTGAGCACTGGTGCCTGTGTGGACCCCTTGCTAGAGAAGTTAACCTTCCACACAGAGGATGTTGTGTAGATGGAAGTTGGACAGTGCTGGCTATCTCTGGAGTCTCTCTGGCCATACCTCTGCAGTTCAGTCACCTTTCATCAAACTTCATGAACAGAGACATTGTCCAGATATTCCTCAGCACCAATGAGGTGCTTGGAAAGAGCGCCTTCCAGGGATTTGGGTAACAACCTATCCCAATGTTCCTTAGCTGTCTTGTCCCTAAACCCATTTTAGATGTTTTCTCATTGCCAATCCCAATTGCTGTGTACTCATATATTACATCCATATTTGCATTACCCTATTAGAATACACTGATAAGTCCACTTTTATTCAATATGATATTTTAGCTTTCTTAAGCCAGTATTATGAGATGGGGCCACCCACCCATCTCAAAATTATTAACCCAGAATTACTCCTGTCAAAAGGAAATACAGGGACAAAGAGTGAAGCAGAGACTAAAGGAAAGGCCATCCAGAGACTACCCCTACCTGAGGATCCATCCCATATACAGTCACCAAACCCAGACACTATTGCTGATGCCAAGAAGTGCATGCTGACAGGAGCCTGATATAGCTGTCCCCTGAGAGGCTCTTTCAGAGCTTTACCAATACAGATACAGATGCTCACAGCCAACCATCAGATTGAGCACGGGGACCTCAATGGAGGAGTTAGGAGAAGGCCTGAAGGAGCTGAAGGGGTTTGCAACCTCATAGGAAAAACAATCATATCAACCAACCAGACCCCCCTCCCCCGACAAGCTCCCAGAGACTAAACCACCAGCAGAGAATGCACATGAAGGGACCTATGGCTCCAGCTGCATATGTAGCAGAGGATGGCATTATCTGGCATAAATGGGAGGGAAGGCCCTTGGTCCTGTGAAGGTTTGATGGCCCTATGTGGTAGAATACTAGGGTGGTGAGGTAGGAGTGGGTAGGTGGGTTGGGGAGCACCCTCATAGAAGCAGGAAGGAGGAACGGATGGAATAGGGGATTTGCAGAGAGAAAACCGGGAAGATGGGATAACATTTGAAATGTAAATAAATAAAATATCCAATTAAAAATATATATAGCAATAAATTTAAATGTTAATAGCTTATCTTCCAAGTTAAATATTTTATCATTCTTGTTTTTAAAATTTTTTATTGGGTGGCTCCATCTCTCAACCAGCATGGGGGCATGCCTAATCTCTGGATATAGTATCTACATGTTCTCCCTCTCCTTTGTGGATTATTTTAGCTAATGTCATCCCTATGGGATCCTTGGAGGCTCTTGATTTCCTAGCGTCTGGGACTTTTTGGTTGCTACCCGCCACAGTTCCTCATCCCCCATTGCTACACACCTCTGTTCAATTTCCTGACCCTCTGTACATCTCCTCCATAGCCTCCAGTTTTTCTCTACCTACCTGCTTGTAACAAAGAGAGTTCAATAATGACGGAGGACTGAAAGCACACCATGCCTCGGTCTCATTTTTTAACCCCTTCCCTCATTCCGGTTCCCTTAATTTTTCACAGGCTCTAACTCTCATTCAAGAAAACCCGTTCATGTGTGGCTGCAGGCAGCCACAGGTGGCGCCCAAAGTGGGGCTGGATATGAGGCAGGCACTGGAGACCATTTGCTACCTTGGTGAAGCTTGACAGGAGACAGAGATGAAAACGGCAAGTTTTCCAACAAAGGTAAGTTGGGATTACACCGGCCCAGTGATAATCTCACCTTAGGGTTTTGTAGCAACAGTCAGGACCAGAAACTTTTAGGCAGTGGTCTGTAGCCAAGAGCTACATTCAGGTGGGCAAGGTAGGGCACAAATAAATAATAAAAAATACATAAAAATAGCAAAATATAAAACAAAACAAAATATATGTATAGAGATATCAAAAAGAGAAAGAAAATCTATTTCAGAGCTATCCTAGGGACACAGAGAAACCAAGAGACATCTCGCTTTCTCTATGGCTTATTCAGGAGAAATTCCTAGTCTTAACTCTGTGTTATGTGTCGGTTTGTGTGTGCCTTTGTCCTGTCATATGAATGATTATGTTTACGGTCCTGTACTCTATGATAAAAAACAGCGGAGGCTAAGTTGCCGCGCTAAAACACTACATGTGGTCTGGGTTAGCCAACATGGCGGCTAGGGGCCTGCGAGAACTGCACTCCCTCCCAGTACCAGTGGGAAGGCAAAGCGGTGGGAGTCCCGAGAGGGGTGATGGTACAGGGCGCAAGACACCTCCTGAGAGACAGGCAGGGGGGCCTGTGTGCTCACAGTGCATGTCTGCGCTCGGCAGATGGGCTGTCTGTGCCTGCTTGGTGCACTAGGACAGCAGGGACAGCAGCCCAGCGTGGGGACATGGAGATGGCCTCAATGGGCAGGTTTGTGAGGGCAGGCTCACGCGCCTCCCAGGAGGTCCCGGCTCATCACAGACACAGTCAGGGAGTCCCTAGCAGTGCCAAGAGCCTGGAGTGCAGCCAGAAGGCCTGCTGTGGCTACACATGGGCTCTATCCCTGCCACGCAGTGACTGTCATGGGGCCCACGAGGCCCAGGTGAATAACGCCAGCTGCCAAGCAGAGAGACGCTGCTGTGTGGCCGGGCTGGTATGCACCCTGGGACACTCCATGTCGTGGCGGGCTCTCGGCCAAGAGGTGGTGGCCTTCCTGCCCTGGCCGCAGATGGCCTGTGTGAATGAGTGAGAGAGTGTGTGTGTGTGTGTGTGTGTGTGTGTGTGTAGGGTCTTGGGCACAGGAGTGCGCTGGGTGGCAGTGCCTGTGGGCAATTGCCTGGGCAGAGGGTTACAGCACTAAAGAGCGGCCTCAGAGAATGGAGCAGTGACCAGCTGGCAGTAGTGAGGTCCTGCACCAAGGAGACTACGGTGCAATTTTATTTATGTTTCGCCACCACACACAAATGCACACACCCAACTTGGTGGCCAAGACTAAAATGGACTGGCCAAAATGCAGGTTGTGGGCGGGCAGCCATAAAGTCCCACACCAAGGTAGCTGCGGTGACAGCGGTGGCCATCCCACAACCACCAAAGACATGATAACAGATGTACTCTGTATGGTGCCATGCATAACACTCTCCCCTCCCCACCATAGTCTCGCAGACAGTCTGTCTCTACTGTGCCATGCAAGCCAAAGTTTCGAAACTGCTTAGTGCCATCTAGTGGCCACAGAGTAAGTTACAGGCTGATAGCTTTTCACAACCACTTAACGCCATCCAGTGGCCACGAAGTTAAATTACAGGCTGATATTAACTTTCACAGCAGCTTAACATGGATTTAATTACAAACCAATTACCAGGCATAGACATAATGTTCTTGATGGCTTAATATTACAAAAGAAATCTAAAAGTACAATTAAAATGAACAGAATTCCATTGCCTAAAGTTTATTAACTATCATAGATCTAAAGTAGCTTTGATTTTAAAATTTATAAAAAGTTAATGAGGCCATAAGCCTTATAAAATTCATTATAACATTGCAATTCAGCCCTGCTTCTTCTTATAAAGCTATGATAATTTTAAAGACTTTGCTTAAAATTTTGCCTTTATAATTTTTTGTCTCTGCTTCAGTGCAAGAGGCTAAAACTTTAAAATTTTCAGTGTACATTGATCTAATCACTCTAATAGGAAATCGCAATACCTTTACAAATAGATATTAGTTGCTCTAAAAAAAAGTTTCAGAGGCAATATATTTTTCAATATTTAAGCCTCAGTTATATCAAAAAATTACTTTAAGTTAAAAAAAAATGAGTTACTTATTTCAAACTGCTTTTGAGTAAGATCTCATCTTAAGCTCACCACAAGACTTAAGCCTTTGTTAGATATTGTCTAGTAAAAGACAAAAAGGTTTTTACAGAAGGTGAACAAAGCTTCTGTAAATAATTGCTATCTGTTATAACCAAATGTTTGGGGTTTTAAATACGCCTTTCACGCCCACAGCGCAGGTCTGCGCTTAGCTTCCCCCACTGGCCACTGGGCGCATCTCCGCTCAGGACACACCCGGGGATGGAGCTTTCAGGGAACTCTGGCTCATTACAGACACCGGCCAGAGGATGCCGTCTTGTGCCTAAATGTTGCTAATTTGCAACTAAAGTGCCTGAAACATCCTTAAGATAATATTAAGCTTGTTGCTTTTAAACTTTTGAGTTTTTAATCTCAAGCAGGTTCATTGCAGACATTCGGGCCCTATTTGATGCTGGACTCCAGAGAGGCTCTATGTGGCAGTTATTGATTGTGATGAAGAAAAGGTGTTATAAGCATGTTGTGGCTTCAGTCTATAAGGGAAAGAGGTGCACAGTGAAGGCCTGCAGCCAATGACGGATTCCTGGATTTATGGCTCTCACCAACTTAAGACAGTGTCGTGTGCCAAGAGGTTGTGTTTATTGATAATAGACACCAAAAGGCTCGGTTTGTACAAATAAAAACAAACTAGCTGCACATGATATCCAAGACAGGTAAGGGAGAGTCCAGTAGATCTATATCTAAGCCAGGTGGGGTCGCTAAGCCACCGAAAAATTCCCAGGCAGGACTATGGTGCATAAATATGCCCCATTCCAGCTAATCTTTAATAAATAAATAAGGAGGAACTGTGACCCTCCTCCAGCTAAGAGCTGGTTCTTGCCTTGCCACAAATAGTCACGCCTTTCTATAAGCTCCTACAAATAGCCACACCTCTCTCCAACCTCCTGCTAATACCCATGCCTCTCTCCAAGTTCCTGTTATGCTGGAAGTCCTGCCTCCAGAGACTGAATATGAAGATGCTTATTGGGCCATGAGTTGCTGACAGACTAGGGGAGGGGTTTTTCTCTACCTACCTGCTTGTAACAAAGAGAGTTCAATAATGATGAAGGAATGAAAGCACATCATGCCTCGGTCTCATTTTTTAACCCCCTCCTGCATTCCGGTTCCCTTAATTTTTCACAGGCTCTACCTCTCATTCCAGAAGACCCGTTTGTGTGTGGCTGCAGACAGCCACATCCTCCCATACCTGATTCTTCCCTTCTTTTTCCCCTCCTCCTCTTTTCTTCCTCCCAAATCTTTCCCACCCTCTACTTCCCTTGATTATTTTATTCCCCTTTCTATGAAGGAATGAAGCACCCATTCTTTGGCCTTCCTTCCTCTTGAACTTCATGTGCTCCATAAGTTTACTAAATATTTTAATTAAATTTATTTGCTTATATATAAGGTACTGAAGTACTTAAACTAGCAAATCATATAAATATATATTTGTAGATATAAGTATCTAATACATTTCTACATATTAGAAATATATGGAAACAATAGAAATATAGAAATATAGTCGAAGTTTAATAAACATCCTTCAAAACTTAGTTTTTAATAAAACAATTTAAGAATACTTTCCTTAATGAACACTTACACTTTTGCAAGATACAAAAAAATACCTAGCTGCTAAATATACCTTCAGATATTACTGATAATTTTGCCTTAGAGTACTGTCTGTAAGTAATCACAAGATTTAAATAATTCTTATATAACAAAATGAATAGGAGGAACAATAAAAAAATCCTGTTGTCAAGTGACTACTTGACTCATCATCTTCATGACTCATTATCTTCATCATAGTTCTGTAGTACTAATGTTTTAGTACCTTGCATATCCATGAACTCAATATTGGTGTTGGTCAAGTAATATCTACAAAACCCAACATAAGAAATTACTAAAATAGAAAGAATTTATGGGATAGAATTGAGCTCTGTTAGACCACAGATCACAGTAATATATACCTCATGCCCTTCTCACAAGATCAATATTTATTATTGTTGAGATTGCAATCTAACCTACTAAGCTTCATTAAATTATTGCTAATCTGAAGAGAATTTCTAAGCAGGAAAATCTTGAATTCAAATACAAAAGTAATTTTAACATGGATATAAGCAATGCTGTGGACTGACATTGCTTAGGATCACAGCATCTTTCACTCTCACACCTCAGAGGCAACACAAATTCACACAATTCAAAGGATCTTAAGAAATGTTCATATTATATATTGAACTGGCTCATGCCTTTAATTGCCATTTGGACTTAGTCACACACATAAAAATAGTACTCCTAAGCTCACTGCATAGTGTAATATGTGTTTCAGCTGAAAGATAGAGGAGGTTTCTGGTTTTTTTTTTTTTTTTTAATACAATTCATCTGCCCTAAGTTTCTCCTGGAGCCATTTTAGATCATTCTAAATATAAAACACATGATCAAACCCTCTCCCAAAATACTGAAAGCAGAAGATAAAACAAAATATAAACTTTGGACACAAGACACAGACGGTCTGAGTTGGAACTGACCAAAAAGCCTTCTCTCTGAGGACTACATTTCATGGAAGCAGAAGGCATCATTCTAGCTTCCAAAGGAGGGAAAAAGTGACCAAGAGTCCTAACCAGCTAACATAAGATGTTTATGAACTACAACAATGATTAGCATGGCACAATAACCCTAAGGGTGTAGGAGTGGCATCCATACCTTGGTGGTAACCAACCACTCTCTAATGGATTTCTTCCACAAGAAGAAAATGATGCCTAGTACTCTAAGCCTAGCCAGCTATCCAGGGGTAGCAAAGTCACAGATCTCATAGAAATCTACAAATGCCAATGTACTAATATAGAACAATTCCTAACCATGCCATAATATTTGATATTATACTCACAAATAAGTACAAGTCTCATCCCTCCTCAAAAAAGTCTCTTTGCAAGAGATGATAATCACTACAGAAAACTACAACCAATCAAAATTGATAGACCAAAAGATTGCATGGAGCCTAGTCCTAACTGGTACATTGACTATACAATGCCTGCCCCTAAGGCTCAGGGATCATTGCAGAAGAACAAGATTGAAAGATTGTAAACAAGAACTTTGCTATAAGATTTTATCTCCCAGAAATGTCAGAGAAGCTACAAACATGAAGTCTCATGGCTGCCAAAACAAGAGCTAAACAGGACGATATTAATAGATGTGCTACTACTGAATGGGAAAATCTCAGGGGGCCTCAGCCCTAGACAAAGAATTAAAAGCAAATAAGAAATTCTGATGGTGGGAGAAATAGTCTCTTCCTTATGGGAAAAAACCTCAAACTGGTTATCCAATACCAAATGGTCTACCCTGAAATTAAATCATAAGTGACATTATATGAACTGAAGAGGTGTGTGTGTGTGTGTGTGTGTGTGTGTGTGTGTGCATGTGTGCATTAAACAATTCAAGAAATAGAGGCCATGGATTTAAGAGGGAGTGGGGGATAGAGACAAGGGAAGAGTTGGTGGAGGGGAAAAGGGAAGGATAGGAATAATGTGATTATGTTTAATTTTTTCTTTTTTATTTATTCTTTTCACATATTTCTTCCATGTTTTATATTCTGACTACAGTTTCCCTTTCCTCCTATCTTCTCATTCCCTCCACACCATCTCCCATCTCCTCCAGATCTACTTCTCTTCTGTTTCCCTTCAGAAAAGAGCAGGCTTCCCAGGGATCTCACCCAAACATGGCATAGTATGTTACGATAAAACTAGGCACATACTCTCATATTAAGACTGGACAAGGCAACCTAGTAGGAGAAAAAGGGTCCCCAAATCAGGTAAAAGAGTCTGAAACAGCCCCTGCTGCCACTATTTGCCTCAGGCCAGCCAGTCTGGGCCTCCCTCAACCCGAGGGAGAACACAGGGTCCTGGTACAGGTCAGCAAGGTGTCAGCGAAGGAATAATGGCAGACACAACACAAGGAAGTGCAGGATCTGAATGTATTTCTCAAAAATGGCATCAGACTTTTATAGTCATTACAAAAGAGAAAAGAAAAATCTGGCAGCTCAGTAGTCTAGGTACATCTGAGGCCATCTAAAACACACAGGATCTAAAACAGCAGCCATCTCCTCTGGACTGGTGCAGCACCCCCCCCCCCCCCCGCCCCCAGCTCTGAACACACTGGGGCCTGCATGGGCCCAGCCAGAGTCCCTGGGGCTGCGAGTGAGCCAGCCAGGAGGTTAGAGGCTCGAATCTCAAATCTAGAGTCTTGAATGCTCTGCAATATACTCTCTCTCTCTCTCTCTCTCTCTCTCTCTCTCTCTCTCTCTCTCACACACACACACACACACACACACACACACACACTCTGCTAAAGGTCCTGCCCATCATGGTAAAGACCTATTATGTTAATCTTCTGGGCTAGTCAATGCCCTACCCCCCTCATTATCTTTCTAACAATGTAGGAGGTAATTAGTCTGAATGTGTAACATTGTCTTCAAGAAATTCCAAGCTACAGTTTGGGTAAGATGTTGGAACATTCGTGGAGGTCATAGCATATGGATAAGAGACACGAAAAAATTCATATTAGCAGCCTGGGTTCAATATCCATTAACTTCCTTGGGGACCAGGCATGCACATCATGTAAATATACACGCAGACAAAACGCCCATATACATAAATACATTTTAATGTAAACAAACAAATAAATAAACTTACTCAATACATCTTCGGTACACACAATGAGAACTCGGATGACATTAGTGATAAGAGGTTTCAAGAGCTCATCTTGTGTCACAAGTTCAGGCTCTACCAACAGACAGGACTTTAAAAGCTGGGACAAAGAGGAAAGGTATTCCAAGAAAAAGGAAGCCTATTTGCAAAAAGAGATAAAATATGGTAACTAATTAGATCTTATGAAAAAAACCATCTCAGTGACATCACAGTGTTTTACTTTTCCATGTGTTATATGAAATCATTTCTTTATAAAATATATTCGGTAAGGTACTAAAAAAGCACTCATAAATTATGTCCTAGAAACTTAATATACAACAGGCAAAACATAGTTTCCAATATTATAAGTATATCAGCATATCAGTAATGGTCACATTAGCACTATCAAATATACCACAAGAAACAACACAGTATTTTCAAAGCTGATTTCTATTTAAAGAAAATCTCTGTATTTTTAAAGTAGGTAAATTGTGAAGCCAATATTCCAGAAGCAGCACAGAGGATATTTAAAGCCAAAATAACCCAGTTTACAAAGAAAGATCTGATACTAAAATAATCCTCAAAATGCAAAAGTATGGGGAAAATATATCAAGCCTAATAGCCTAGGTATTGTTATCAATAAAATACATTTTTGCTTTTAGTTATCCTTCAGTATAAAATAATATTCTTTAAGTCTGGTAGAATTCTGCACTAAAGCCATATGGTCCTGGGCTTTTGTTGGTTGGAATGATTTTAGTAACTATCCCTCAGGGGATAAGGGCCTGTTCAGATAGTTTACCAGCTCTTGATTTAACTTTGGTACGAGGTATCTTTCTAGGAAATCATCCATTTCGTCTAGATTTCCCAGTTTGTTGAGTTTAAACTTTTGTAGTAGGATCTGATTTTTTTTTTTTAAATTTCCTCAGTTTCTGTCTTAATGTCTCCTACTTCATTTCTGATTTGGTTAATTTGGATACTGTCTCTGTACCCTTTAGTTAGTTTGGCTAGGGGTTTATCTATCTTTTTGACTTTTCTCAATGAACCGGCTTTTGGTTTTGTTGATTCTTTATAACATTCTCTTTGTTTCTATTTAGTTGATTTAGGCCCTGAGTTTGACTATGTCCTGCTGTTTACTTCTCTTAGATGTATTTGCTTCTTTTTGTTTTAGAGCTCTCAGGTGTGCTGTAAGTTGCTAGTGTAGATCTCTCCAATTTCTTTACCAGGACACTTAGTGCCATGAATTTTCCTCTTAGCACTACTTTCATTGTGTCCTATATGTTTGGGTATGCTGTGTCATCATTTTCATTGAATTCCAAGAAGTCTTTAATTTCTTTATTTCTTTCCTGACCAAGTTACTGAGTAGAGAGCTGTTCAGTTTCCATGGGTATGTGAGTTTTGTTTTTGTTGTTATGGAAGTCTATCCTTAGCCTGATGATGATCTGATAGGATGCATGGGATTATTTCAATCTTCTTGTATCAGTTGAGGCCTGTTTTGTGACTGATTATATGGTCAATTTTGGAGAAAGTACCAGGAGATGCTGAGGAGAAGGGATATTCTTTTGTAAAATCTTTGTACTCTCTTCATCTTCTGCTCTATTAAAGCTATATAAAGTTTAATCTCTGGGTATTAGAAATATTATAAATAATCCAGTGAGAAACATGAGAGAAAGGCTATTTTTTTGTAAATTAACCATTTAAGGTTAAATATTGATATTTTATTATGACAATCTTTTTACAAAAAGCAAGAACAAAAAAACCCAAAACCTTCCAATCACACTTTACATGTAGCTGACTAACCTGACTGCTCCACTCTATACCATACTCTGCCTCAGACATCACTGTCTGTTTTCCTTTCCAGCTCATGTCTCGGCCCTATTCTGACCTTCTGACCATTCTATAGCAAGAATATACAGAATAGTCCTCCACATACCCTTTTATCCAGTGTCACTCATTTTTTCCATACTATCTGTCACTATCTAGTAACATATTTCATATTTTATCTATGCTTCAATCTGTCTCTTGCATCTAATCCTTAGATTCCTTATGGTCCCAGATATTTGCTTTGTATCTACAGAAACTAGAACAGAATCAGGTAAATAGTAGAGAATGTTCTGGATTCTTGTACAAGCAATTAATCTGTGTAAGGTAAGCAGCACAGTGGTGAGAGCATGCTCTAGAACCAACTTGCATGATCAACTCTCCTTGCCCTGTCTGTCCTATGTGCGATCCTTCAGCCTCCATTTCCTTTGTGAATGATGGACCTGATGGTACTCCATGTTACTTTTGTGCATACATTTACACAAAGAAGGACTCATAAATGTTTTTACTGCTAACATGGCACTACACTGTACATTCAAGGCAGGACTGCAAGCAAAGTTGTGCCACCATTGCTAACTTGCTTTCTAGCTTCATTTCCCCCATACAATTCTGGATTCCTTCCAGTTTCCTGGATAGACCAACTACACTGTGATCCTAGAGGCCTTGATAAGCCTATAGGACCATCTTTCTCACTACACATCAAATATTATGATTGGAAAAGTAGAGCAGGCCTCTGCCTCAATCTCTGATCCTGTCTGTTGCTTTACCTTTACTTTTGAAACTACACACACACACACACACATACACACACACACACACACACGCACACACTCCTTAGATACATATGTATTTGTTATCTAATTTCCAAATATAAGGGGAAAGGTCTTTGTTTCAATGACTTAGGAGAGATTCTAAACCAGAGAAGTTATTCAGTGAATGAATATTTGTCAATTGTATCAACAAAAAGTAAAGAGAAAGTATATCTTGTCAATAAGCTAATTAAAATAAAAAATATTGCATTAGAAAGAAAATGTGCTTCAACAGTGGCATGCAGAGCACTTCGAAGATGTTCTAGAGGCCACCTAGAGGCAACGCAGGACTCTTTACATTCCACTTATCACCCCTCACCAACCCAAAACACTTAGTCTGTTAAAATTTGATCTTTAAATAGAATTGCTAGTAGCAACAACTAGACTGGAAATTGCTAAGCATATTTTACATATGCAACCTAGGGAAAAACCCTAAATTTAGTAAATAAATATGAAGTTTTGGTCAACTAGATTTAAAAAAAAACAAAAACAAAAACCAGGCAGTTGTAGCATACACCTTTAATCCCAGCACTCTAGAGGCCGAGGCATGGGCAGAGGCAGGGTAAGGTGCATCTCTGGGAGTTCAAGGCCAGCCAGGTCTACAGAGTGAGTTCTAGGTCTACACAGAGAAACCTTGTTTCGAAAAATAAAAGAAAAAAGAAAAACAAAGAAATCAAAAAACATGCTAGTCTAACAAGTTCAACCTAAGTAAAATAAAAGACATACCAGAGACATCCAAAAAATCATAGTAGTTAGTAGGTTATACCAGTGTCCCTTTATAAAATAGTGCTCCAAAAAATTAAAACAGTTATAAGTGACTAATGATGGAGTTAGGGGAAGTATCCAGTATTCTTTTCTCCAATCCCAGTCTCTCTTATACTAATTTTAAGCAATGTAGTTTAAGAGGCACATAACACCAGTATACTGAAAGACTTCCATCTTTTTCTTGTGGGTGGATCTCCTTAGCAGAATTTGCTGTTTGGCCCTTAAGGCAGAGACCCGCCCGTGACACA
>JADRCD010208763.1:0-11529 GCA_019843815.1 Montemys delectorum
CCTCAGGGCTAGCTCTCACAGTTTTGAAGGTGGTATATAAGCCAGCTCAGGAGAAAATCAACCAATTGTCCTACCATCTGTAAAGATTAAATAAACTGAAGGTTCATTCACATTTTTTAATTATAGGGAAAATAGTGGCAAACTTTGTTGTCAGACATGAAGATGTGTGCTTCTCTCAGTTGTGACCCTGCTGAGAGGAGATAACTGGGTGTCACTCATGACTAGAGCAGCAGAGGGCCTCATTGGTTTACCTTGGATCTTTGGGTTCCATTTATCTCTGATTAGCACTGTCACTCACTCTGTCACATCACAATGTCTCCATTCACATTGTCATGGTGAAAAGCTTGCTAAAGTAGTGTATATTTGAGGTAGTGGAATACAGAAATGTGGAAACAGTATGGATCTCTAAAATACGAATTCTCCAGAGGTTAAAGTACAGTAAAAGTTTTCACTTCACAAGACCATTTAATTTGTTTTTAAATTTCATTCTGTTTTCTTAGTAATGACTGGTTTTTGTATTTTAACCTGATGTTACTCTGAGACTTACTCTATCAGTTTCCATTAAGTTTTATTTATTTTTATCAAGAATATTAATGATATATTAAATATCAAGCAGAAAGACATGGTGATTGCAAGATAATATTTAATAGTTCAAATCTTGATTGTGCTATATTGCCAAGGTTGCATTAACCAAATTCTTCCATGACTCATCCTTAATTTGCAACATGCATTAAAAATATAAGGTACTTCGAGGCCTCAGGAGTCACAGGGGTATCGCAGGGCAGCAGGACCAGGATCCTCTCAGCTTCCAAGTGACAGAGCTGGATCAGTGACCATCTTTGCCCCCTCCCTGCTAGTGGAGGGCCTGCCTCCAGAGTGGGCTTCAGCCCAAGGACTCAGGTGAAATCTGCCATTTTCTCTACTGTGACTTCCTTAATTTGCAACATACATTTAAAAGATAAGGTACTTCAATTAGCAGAAGAATGGTATAAATTTAAGACCAATAATCAGTGGCTGCAAATAATTGTGGAATAAAATTCAGAAGCAATGCATTGCATACTGAATTATTTCTGATAAAATTAATTTATATTTCATATTATTACTAGCACAAATTTTTTTCAACACTGTATTGTTTACCAATAAGAGACCTACAATTTTTTAAAATGTACATTCCACATCCTGGAATTAGTTGTCTTTCTTCTATCTAACAAATAAAATCATGTTGTATTCCGTTGATATTTATCTGTGTATCACTTCTCATTATCATTCTGTGATAATGAGCTATGAAATTTCAAAATACTATTAGATAGTTTAATGGTTATAACCATGTGGTAATAATAGCAAAATGATTTCATTGCACCTCTCCTAATCCTTTCAATAATCGATTTATTACTTTCACCTGTAGAGTTTTACATAAAAGTCAAAATTTACAAAATTTATTCTTGTTATTGTTTTAAACATCTATTAAGCATTAAAATAATATTTAACAACTAGCTTAGTATGGAAACTAGTCTCTTACCTAGAGTTTCACTGTAAAACTGATCCCAGAATGCAAAGTCATATTGTTGGAGCCAAAGCTTAAAAAACAGTGAAAGCATCATATTTTTCACCCTCTTTGTAAAGGTCATATTGTCTGTTAGCTCACTCATGACAACTGATACATACGAAAGTGGAATTGGAAGCTGGTCACAGTGTTTCTCCATGTAATAGCCCATGCTGAACCTCAGTGTGTTTATAAAAAGGACCTGAAGTACTTCTGCTACCAGTTCTCCAGAGGGAATGACAGGGTCTATAACCACTACATCATATCTTGCATCCCGTAGCTTGTTCATGTCTGGTTGTACAATACATTCCTACAAAAATCTTCAAAAACTCCAGTCAGTTGAAGAAAGAAATCTTACAACGTTCTTGCTGCTTCCCACAGAGACAGGTTTGGAATGACATTCACAGCTAGATTTACCATCTCATTTAGATTATTCTCAGCAATCTCTCTTTCATACAGCACAGGAATATTCTCAAAGTGCAGTGGAGAAAGTTTACTCTGCTCTATGATGATGCTGGGGTATTACAGGACCGTTACCTCATGATTTCTTGCTGCGAGCTCCTCAAGAATAGTCTTTATATTCAGCCAGTGGCTCATATCACAGGGCCACACGAGGACCTTGCTGCAGAAGCCACAGCTGGCCCAGCAAAGCTGCAGCAGGAAAACAGCCACAACACATTTTTCAAATACCATGATGTTCCTCCCCAAGCTGTTCCGTAAAGATTGAGGGTTTTTTCAATTGAGTGACAACTTAGGCATAAAATAAATTAAATACTAACTTTTAAAGTTACCAAACCACTCAGGTCAAGAGAGTTCTATCCAATAAGACACCAATAGATTATTATTTTATAGATTACAACTATTTACTTATGAAGATTTGGATCTTCTTGTTTAACACTTTTACCTTAAGCTCAATAAAAACTGTGACAAAATGTGGTATTTTAAAATTAAGAGTGGAATATAGCAGATGTACCAGTTGAGTGTCTGGAAGGAAACTACATAAAGACTACTAAGGAAGATGAATAGAAGAAAATATGCTAAAGAAAAATTACATTAGAATTATGAACACTGAGTTGAGAGTTCTCAGTTCTGTGGATAAATCATGGAGTGTTCAAAAAAGAAACTAACTCCAAACAGGAGGCTCTGTAGAATGTTGATTTCTATACTATCAGTTAGTTTATTTTAAATCTCTATGAAAATATGTCAGGAGAATATAATTGGATTTTTTCCAATCTGCAGGTTGCTTTTGTCCAACTGATAGTGTCCTTTGCCTTACAAAAAATTTTCAGTTTCATGAGATTTCATTTATCAATTGTTGATCTTAGAGCCTGAGCCATTGGCATTCTGTTCTGGAAATTTAACCCTGTACCAATGAGTTCTAGGCTCTTTCCTACTTTTTCTCCTATTAGATTCAATATATCTGGTTTTATGTGGAGGCCCTTGATCTACTTGGACTTGAGATTTGTACAAGGTGATAAATATGGATATATTTTCATTCTTCTATATGCAATCCACCTGTTAGAACAGCATCAGGTATTGAAGATGCTTTCTTTTTGTCCACTGTATGGATTTGTCTTCTTTGTCAAAGATCAAGTGTCCATAGTTGTGTGGGTTTATTTCTGGGTCTTTAATTCTATTCCGTTTATCCACTTGTGTGTCTCTGTACCAGTATCATGAGGTCTTTTTCACTATTGCTTTGTAGTGCAGTTTGAGGTCAGGGATGATGATTCCCACAGAAGATCTTTTATTGTTAATAATGATTTTGATAATCCTGGGATTTTTGTTTTTTCCATATGAAATTGAGAATTGCTCTCTCTAAGTCTGTGAGAAATTGTGTCTTAGTTCTGATGGAGATTGCAGTGGATCTGTAAATTGCTTTTGTTAAGATGACCATTTTTATTATGTTAATCCTACCTATTCATGAGCATGGAAGATCTTTCTATCTTCTGAGATCACCTTCAATTTCTTTCTTGAGAGACTGGATGTTCTTGTCATACAGATATTTCACTTGTTTTGTAAGAGTTAACACAAGATGTTTTGTACTATTTGTGGCTATTGTGAAGGGTGTTGTTTCCCTAATTTGTTTCTCAGTCCCTTTATCCTTTAAGTAGAGGAAGGTTACTGATTTGTTTGAGTAAATTTTATAACCAGGCACTTTCCTGAAGTTGTTTATCAACTGGAGGATTTCTCTGGTAGAATTTTCAGGGTCACATATGTATACAATGTGTCACCCACAAATAATAGTACTTTGACTTCTTACCTTTCAATTTTTATCTCATTGACTTCATTTTGTTGTCTAATTCTCTAACTAGAACTTCTGGCACTATATTGAATAGAGAGGGAAAGTGAGTAGCCTAGTCCCTGTTTTTAGTGGGATTGCTTCTGGTTTCTCTTCTTTAAATTTTGTTAGCTGTTAGGCTGTTCAATACTGATTTTCTCATATCTCGGTATGTGCCATGAATTCCTGTTATGGCCAAGACATTTAACATGACGGAGCATTGCATTGTGTAAAAGGCTTTTTTTCAGCATCGAATGAGATAAACATGTAACTTTTTCCTTTAAATTTGTTTGTATAGCAGATTGTGTTGATGGGTTTTCACATATTGAACCATTCCTACATTCCTATGATGCAAAGTACTTAATCATGGTGAATGATAGTTTTAATGTATTTTTGGATTCAGTTTGTGAGAAATTTATTGCTTATTTTTACATCAATATTCTTAAGTGAAATAGGTCTGAAGTTCTCTTTCTTTGTAGAGTCTTTCTATGGTTTGGTAGCAGAGTGACTGTATCCTCATAGAACAAATTTGGTAGTTATTCTTCTGTTTCTATTTTTTGGAATAGTTTGAGGAGAATTTTACCAGCTCTTCCTTGAAGACTTGAAATCGACTCCTCTTTTGTTTATTTGATTCTTTCTGTTATAGAGTTATCAGGAATGCTGACACATTGCTAGTATAGGATCTCTTCAATTTTTTTTCTTATGAAAGCATACAGTGCTATAAATTTTCCTCTTAACACTGCACACATTGTGTCCCATAACTTTGGGTGTGTTGTGCCATCATTTCCATTGAATTCTATAAAATCTATAATTCTTCCATGATGAAGATTTCATTGAATAGAGAGTTGTTCAGTTTCCATGAGAACTGGGCTTTCTTTTCTTTCTGTTGTTATTGAACTCCAACCTCAGTCAATAGTGATCTGATAGAATGCATTGGATTTTTTTCAATCTTCTTGTATTTTTGAGGTTGTTTTGTTTCTGATTATATTGTCAATCTGGAGAAGGTACCATGAGGAGCTGAACAGAAGGTATATTCTTTTTTTGGGGGGTGAAATGTTCTATAGATATCTGTTAAATCCATCTGATTTGTAACTTCTATTATTTTCACTGTGTCTCTGTTTAGTTTCTGTTTCAGTGACCTGATGGTTGGTAAGAGTAGTGTATTGAAGTCTTCCACTATTATTATGCGAGGTTCGATGAGTATTTTGAGCTTTGGTAGAGTTTCTTTTACAAATATGAGTATCCTTGTATTTTGGACATAGATGCTCAGAATTAAGACTTGTTAATCTTGTTTGATGTTTCCTTTGATGGATATGCAGTGTCCTTCCCAATATCTTTTGATTACGTTTGGTTAAAAATCTATTTTTTTTTTTTGGATGTTAGGATGGCTACTCCAGCTTGTTTTTTGGGACCATTTGCTTGGGAGAATTTTTCCAGCCCTTTATTCTGAGATAATATCTATCTTTGTCACTGATGTACGTTTCGTGTGTGCAACAAAATATTGGACCATGTTTATATATCCAGTCTGTTAGTCTGTGGCTTTTTATGGGCTAATGGTATCCATTCATGTTGAAGATATTAAGAACCAATTGTTATTAGCTCCTGTTATTTTTGTTGTTGGAGGTTGTATTATGTATGTGTGGTTCTATTCCATTGGGCTTGTTGTGAGATGATTAATTTTTTGTTTTTTCTTGGGTATAGTTATCCTCCTTATGTTAGAGATTTCCTTCTAGTATTCTCTTTAGGGCCGGATTAGTAGAAAGATATTATATATATTTGGTTTTGTCATGGAGTATCTTGATTTCTCCATGTATGATATATGAAAAATTTCCTTGGTAGAGTATCCTGGGCTGGCATGGTATCTGCCCAGAATATTCTTGCTTTTAGAGTCTCCATTAAAATATCTTGTATAAAAAAGCAACCTACAGATTCAATGCAATCACCATCAAAATTCCAACTCAATTCTTTACAGAGGTAGAAAGAACAATTCTCAAATTCCTTTAGAATAGCGCAAACCCCAGGACATTGATAACTACTCTCAACAGTAAGAGTAATTCTGGGAAATCATCATCCTTGACCTCAAGCTGTACTATGGAGCAATCATAAAATCCACATGGTACTGGCACAAATTAAATAGGTAGATCAATGGAATAGAACTGAATCCCCAGAGTGAAGCCTATACATCTATGCTCATCTGATCTTTGACAAAGAAGCCAAAACTATCCAGTGGATAAAAGACAGCATATTCAACAAATGGGGCTGGCTCAAGTGGCAATCACCATGTAGAAGAATGCAAACATCCATTTTTATCTCATGTAGAAATCTCAAGTCCAAGTGAACCAAGGACTTCTATATAAAACCAGATACACTGAATCTAATAGAAGAGAAAGTGGCCTTGAACACATAGGCACAAAGGAAAAATTCATATATAGAACGCTAGCTAATAACTCAGGATCTAAGATGAACTATAGACAAATGGGATCTCATAAAATTGAAAAGATTCTGTAAGGCAAAGGACACTGGCAACAGGATCAAATGGCAACCTACAGATGAGGAAAAAATCTTTACCAACCCTGCATCTGATAGAGGGCTACTATCCAATATATACAGAAAACTCAAGAGGATAGATTTCAGAGAAACAAACAACTGTATAAAAAATGGGGTACAGTGTTAATCAAAGAATTCTCAACTGAGAAATATTGAATGGCCAGGAAGCACCTAAAGAAATATTTAATACTCTTAGTCCTCAGAAAAAATGCAAATCAAAAGGACCCTGAGATTCCACATCACACCAGTAAGAATAGCTAATGCTCAAAAACTCAGATGACAGCAGATGCTGGTGAAGATGTGGAGAAAGAGCAACTCTCCTCCTTTGTAGGTGGGACTGCAAGCTGTTACAAACTGGAATCAGTTTGGCAGTTCCTCAGAAAATTGGACATAGTACTACCGGAGGACCCAGCAAAACCATTCCTGAGCATATAACTAGAAGATGCTCCAACATGTAATAAGGACACATGTTCCACTGAATACATAGTAGCCTTATTTATAATAGCCAGAAGCTGGAAAGAACCCAAATATCCCTCAACAGAGGAATGGCTACAGAAAGTGTAGTATATTTACATAATGGAGTACTACTCAGCTATTAAACAATGACTTCATGAAATTCTTAGTCAATTTGATAGAAGTAGAAAATATCATCCTAAGTGAGGTAACCCAGTCACACACACACACACACACACACACACACACACACACACACAAAACCCCACATCTTATGCACTCACTGATAAGTGGATATTAGCAAAACAGCTCAGAATACCCACAATACAATTCACAGACCATGTGAAGCTAAAGAAGAAGGAACACCAAAGTGTGGATGCTTCTGTCCTTCTTAGAAGGGGGGACAAAATAATCAAGGGAGGTAGAGGATAGGGATGGATCTGTGATGGAGAGAGGAGTGAGAGGAGAAAAGGTGGAAGAATCAGGTGTGGAAGGAGAAGAGGGAGAAGTACAGAGGGCCATGAAATTGCAAGGAGGTGTGTAACAGTGGGAGAAGGGGAACTGGGGATAGCCACTAGAAAGTCCCAGATGCCAGGAATTCTGGAGGCTCCAAGGATGCAACAGGGATGACAGCAGCTCAAATACCCAACAAAAGGGAGAGAGAACCTGTAGAGACCATATATCCAGTGCTTAGACACAGCCCTTGGTTGAAGGTTGGGGCCACCCATCCATCTCAAAAATATTAACCCAGAATTGTTCCTGTCTAAAGGAAATGCAGGGGAAAGAGTGCAACAGAGTCTGAAGGAAAGGCCATTCAGAGACTGCCTTATCTAGGGATCCATCTCATCTGCAGACACCAAACCCAGATACTATTGCTGATGCAAAGAAATGCTTGCTGACAGGAACCTGGTATAGCTGTCCCCTAAGAGGCTCTGCCAAACCCTGATCAATGCAGATGTAGATGCTCCTAGCAAACCACAGGATTGAACACAGGGACCCCAAAGATGTAGTCAGGGGGAAGACTAAAGAGATGAAAGGGATTTCAACCCCATAGGAAGAACAACAATATCAATTAATCAGACTCCCCTGCCCATAACTCCCAGGGACTAAATCACCAATCAAAGAGTGCACATGGAAGGACCCATGGCTCTAGCTGCATGTATAGCAGAAGATTTCTTATCTGACATCAATGGTAGGAGAGGAAAGTGGGAAGAGGGATGACATCTGAAATGTAAATAAATAAAATAAGGAATAATATAAACAGAGATATCTGGTATAATCTTAATAGACCTGCCTTTATAGTTACTTGGCCCTTTTCCATTACTGGTTTTAATACTCTTTCTTTGTCCTGTGCATATTTGTTTTGATAATTATGTGATGGAGTACTCTCTTTTTTGGTCCAATATATTTAGTGTTCTATAGGCTTCTTGTAAGTTTATGACCATATCTTTCTTACATTAGAGCAGTTTTCTTCCATGAGTTTGTGTAAGAAGATTTCTTGCCTTTTTAGCTGGTAATCTTCACCCTCCTCTATTCCTATTATTTTTAGATTTGATCTTTTCATTTTGTCCTGAATATTCTGGATATTTTGGGTAAGATGTTTTTACACTTTGTATTTTCATTGACTGATATGTCAGTATCTTCTATGTTACTTTTTTTTTTATATAGATATCTTCTTTATTTACATTTCAAATGTTATCTCCTTTCCTGGGTTCCCATCTGAAAAATCCCTATTCCTTCACTTTTCCCCTGCTCAACACCCCACCCACTCCTGCTTTCTCCTCCTGGCATTCCCCTATACTAGGGCATAGAGTCCTCATAGGACCAAGGTCCTTTCCTCCCCATTGTTGACCATCAAGACCATCTTCTGTTACATATTCAGCTGGAGCCTTACTTCCCTTCATGTGTACTCTTTGGTTTATGGTTTAGTTCTTGGGTGCTTTGGTGGTACTGGTTGGATCATATTGTTGTTCCTCTTATGGGACTGTAAACTCCCACATCTCCTTGAGTCCTTTCTATAGCTTCTATACTGGGGACCATGTACTCAGCCCAGTGGTTGGCTGAGAGCATCCATCTCTGTATTTGTCAGGCATTTGCAAAACCTCTTAGGAGACAGCTATATCAGGCTCCTGTCAGCAAGCACTTGTTGGCATCCACAATAGTGTCTGGGTTTGATGACTGTATGTGGGATGGAAATGCAAATCAAAACAACTCTGAAATTTCACCTCACAGCAGTCAGAATGGCTAAGATAAAAAACTGAGGTAACAGCAGATGCTGTGGAAGATGTGGAGAAAGAGGAACACTCCTCCATTGCTGGTGCAATTGCAAGCTCATACAGCCACTTTAGAAATCAATTTGGCAGTTCCTCAGAAAATTGGACATACTACTAACTGAGGACCCAGTAATGCCATTCCTGGGTGTAGGGCAGTGGTCTGTTCAGGCAACCTGGGAACAATTTAGTAATAGATCTGGAAGACTGCAACTCCAGTGGGCAATTTCTGCCTACAAGGGACGGAAGGATTTTCACCATGACTCCTGAGTTTCTGGCTCATATTTCAGTCACAACCTCTCATAACCCACTCAGGAGATGTGTGCTCTGTCACGTAGAGAATGCCCCAAGCTCACACCATTGTAGCTGGACCCTACCCCCAATCATCTGACCACAGCCAGGTATGCCATGCCCCACAGACAGATAAACCCACTTCACAATAAAAGGGGCAGTTTGCCACCTCCTATCTCTCTTGCTCTTTGTCCTCTCTCTTGCCTTCCTCCTCTCTCACCCTCCTCCTTTTCTTGTTCTCTCCTCTCTCTTCCTCTCTTGCTCCCTTCTTTTCTTGCCCTCTCTCTTCTACTCTGCTCCTCTCCTTTTCTTTCCTTCTCTCTTTCCACGGTTATGACTGGCCTATTATCTCTATCCTATAATAATATTTAACTACTATGCATTGCCTCCTTTTAACTAACACATTATGCAACCCCAAGCATCGACAGCAGACAGTCACAGCATCAGCAGCAGAGAGACTGCGGCCCAACACCTGGGCATATACCCAGAAGATGCTCCAATGTGTAATAAGGACACATACACAACTATGTTCATAGCAGCCTTATTTATAATAGACAGAACCTGGAAAAAAATCAGATATCCCTCAACAAAGAAATAGATACAGAACATGTGGTATATTTATGTACAGCAGTACTACTCAGCTATTAAAAACAATGAATTTATGAAATTCTTAGGCAAATGGATGGTACTAAAAATATCATCCTGAGTGAGGTAACCAAATCACAAAAGAGCACACATGGTATGTACTCAGTGATAAGTGGATATTAGCCCAGAACCTCAGAATAACCAAGATACTTTTCACAGACCATACTAAGATCAAGAAGAAGGAAGACCAATGTATGGATACTTCTGGTCCTTCTTAGAAGGAGGAACAAAATATCCATGGGATGGGATACAGATACAAAGTGTGGAGCAGAGACTGAAGGAAGGATAATCCAGAGACTGCCCTAGCTAAGGGTCAATGTTATCTTGTATTCCTGAGATTCTCTCTTCTACTTTTTGTATTTTGTTGGTGATGCTTGCATCTGTAGCTCCTGACTTCTTTCCTAGGTTTCCTATCTCCATGGTTACCTCCATTTGTCATTACTTTGTTGTGTCTATTTATATTTTAGGTCTTGGACCATTTTGTTCAATTCCTTCTACTGCTCCAAGGTGTTTTTCTGTATTTCTTTAACGAATTTTGTTTGTTTGTTTGTTTCTATATTAAAGGCTTCTCCCTGTTTGCCTATGTTTTCCTGTATTTCTTTCAGGAAGTTATATATGTATCCCCTTTATGGGCCTCTATCATTTTCCTGAGAGGGGATTTTAGATCAGAATCTTGCTTTTTAGGTGCATTAGTGAATGCAGGACTTGCTGAGGTAGAAGAAGTTGGTTCTGATGCTGCCAAATTACATTAGCTTCTCTTGCTTATGTTCTTGAGCTTGCTCTTGTCATCTGGTTACCTGTGATGTTAACTGTCCTGAGTCTCTCTGACTGAAACCATCCTCCTTAGAGACAGATAGAGCTCTGCAACATATATTGGAGGAGGCCTTATGAGAGGCAGGAAGTGCTGTCTCTGGTTATGAGGAGCCTCCTCTGTCCCTGGTTAGAGTAAGCCTCCTGAGTCCCTGGTTAGGGCAAGTTTCCTGTGTCCCTGGTCAGGGCAGAACTCCTGTGTTCCTATTTAGGGAAAATCTCTTGTGTCCATGGTTAAGGCAGACCTCTTAGGAGACAAGCAGGCTATGGGGTGTGGGAAGGGAAGGGGAAAGCTTAACTGTCTGTCATGAGTCGAGGAACAGATTGGAAGGGAAGAGGGATCTAGGGCAAGGAGGTAGCTCCCTCATCAACTGGGCTCTGTGGGTGTCCAACTAGTGTGGGTATAGTAGAAGGAGTCTCAGCTGTGTTCTTAGTTAAGGCAGACCTGAGAGACAGGCAGGCTTTGGAGTGTGAAAAGGGAACAGGTGGGCAAATCTGTTCTGGGTTGAGGTGCAGTAATATTTTGATTTTTATGACTTTCTCAAGTATATATTCATTTTCCATATTTTCTATGCATGTGAATCATTTTGTACTCAATTGTTTAAATATTATAATAATTGATGTAATTCTTTGATCAATTTTCAGTAAACACACACACATATACACACATATGGATATATATATATATATAT
>JADRCD010208764.1:0-11555 GCA_019843815.1 Montemys delectorum
AAAAAATATGAGTATCTCATTTGTGCAGCAATACCACCAAAAGCCCACCCAGTGTGGGTGACGACTTAAAAAATTGCAGTCTCTTTCTTTCCTACTTGTATCCCTTTATTGCCTTCTCTTGCCTTACTGCTCTAGTTAAGTCTTTGAGCACTATGCTAACATAAGGTGAGAGCAGTAGATAGCTTAGTCCCGATCATAGTTAGAAGGCTTTGAGTTTTTCTTTATTTAGCATGAGCCTGGCAATAGATTTGTTACAAATAGCCTTTATTACATTAAAACATTTCTTTCATCACTAGTCTCTCGAGTATGTAAGTTGAATTTTGTCAAAGGCATTTTCTGCATCTACCGGGACAATCCTTAGGCCGTCTCTGTGATGAGTTACACTTATTTATTTACATGTATTTCTGGGATAAAGCCACCTTGGTCATACTGCATGTTCTCTTTGATGTGTTCATGGATTTGTTTTGCAAGCATTTTATTGTAAAACTTGTAACCATGTTCACCAGGAGGATTAGTTCATGATTTCCTTTTTGTGTGTGTCTCTATCTGGGTTTTGAAAAATGCAATTGTGAAGTGCATAAGTAGTGATATTAAAAACCAAATAGATTAAGTGCAGTAACGCAGCACTGAAGGACAAATGCCACACCCCCCGTGGGTGGAGACTAGCATGAAATCTTAAAATTATGTGCTTAACTTGGACTCTCTGGAGAATATAGCCAAGTAGAAAGAAGTTAAAGAAGAAGGGCTAGCATAATATAAGTAATATAGCAAAGAGGGGGGGTTCTGGAGGTGGAAAACTGAAGCAGGAATGGAGTGCGCAGGGATAGAGGAATTGGGAGGGGAAGCTAAAAGTGTACAAAAACTATACAGAAACCTACAGCTGGACTAGCAGCCCCATAAACTCGGGGGAAATGGTTTTCGGACTCTCTTTGGTACCTTGGACAGCGTCCTACCATTACCCTTATTCCTTTAAAAATGATTGTTGGCGGAGAGATTGACTTACGTGTGGGAAGCCTGAACCAAACATCTTATTTCTTTCCTCGCTGCATTTCCCCCACAAAGAAACACATTAACTCTGCTTGACAAAGGAGAGAGCTAAGACTTGGAGAATTTGAGAGCAGTCAATCTGTGGATCAGAACCCCTTTGGAAAACCTTAATGTGCAAAAATATTTACATTACACCTTATAGCAGTAGCAAAATTACAGTTATGAAGTAGTGAAAAATTTATGGTTGGGTTGGGGGTCACCACAACATGAAAAACTGCATTAAACGGTCACAGCATTAGGAAGGTTGAGAACCACTGAGCTATATAGACAATCTCAGTCCTTCTGGCTCCTGTGTCCTCTTCATTATTGCACTTCAGGATGGTCCTTGAAAGAGATATTTTTCTGCCTCATACTTTGTAAAAATGCTTCTACAAACAGTACCTAAGTCACAGTGATTCAATGGAACACTTTTTTTTCAGCAGTTGGTATTCATAGGCATCATATTTCAGATATTGGGTTTGACCTCTTCCTGAACTACCAATATGCCGTAGATATTCTCCTGTACTGTCAGAAAGAGGGGACAGTGTTAAAGCAGCCACATCATCATGAGGTTAAACCATTGGCATGCTACAGTGTACTACAATACTGGGCAACACCAGGTATTAGGTTAGATGAATTCAACACAATTCAACTTGAGGTATTTTCAGCTTACAGAGAACTTATGAGAAAGCATCTGCAGTGAGTGAAGGCTGTCAGTAGTGAGGAGGATGGTCCCGGACTTCTCACTCTTTGTATTCTAGAAATCAGATGATGTGGCATGGAAAGGAAAGATGCAAGAGCTTGGTTCCTGGCAGGTTACATCACTTCACCTTGTCTCTTGCTCTGCAGGATCTCAGCTGAAGGTGTGGACATCGTTTTGGATTGCCTCTGTGGGGACAATACTGGCAAGGGGCTCAGTCTCCTCAAACCTCTGGGGACCTACATTTTATATGGTGAGTGCATGCATCATAGGGCAAGATCAAGAAGAGCAGAAAATACCCCACTGTGCTTACCACACTCTGCAGGATGAAAGATGTTGATATACTGGGAACAAACTGGGCAAACATGGGATTGTTTAGCTTTTTAGTACATTTATTATGTTGATATTATTGTCATAAATTATAAAACTAACTCGTTTGTCTGTTGCCCTATCCCCTACACCATCATTTTTAAATGTTTTGTTTTGTTTTGTTTTGTTTGAATCATGGTCTCACTGTATACTCTGTGATAATTCATAATACCACTGCCTCAGCCTCTTGAGTGACAGGAATGCAAGTGTAAGCCGCCATTCCTGGCCACATCAACTATCCTGAGTGAACAGGAAAGTTAGGAAAATAGAAGCAAAGTTTCTACAGCAAAATTAAACTAGCACCTGACCTTTCCTGTTCCCCACCCCCTACACACACACACACACACACACACACACACACATGTGCACACACGCACACACACGCACACACACACGTGCACACGCACACACATGCACACACATACGTGTACACACACACGTGCACACACACATACACACACGTGTACACACACGTGTACACACACACCAATTTAAACATTGGTGTCCACAAATTCTGAAAAGCATATATAAAGCCAGAGGCCATCTTTCAAAGCAGAATATTCAAGTATCTGATGTTTGAGATTCCTAAAACCTGTGTGCCAGGTTCTTGCAATTGAAATTGACCTTTAATTCTGAGTATTTCAGAAAGAAGAAGAAGAAGTTAATTCTTTTTATAAATGAGATATTTGAGAGTTATAAATATATTAACATTGCCAGATCATTATTGCAAAGAATTGAGCTCATTGAGCAGGTGGGCAACATTCCTCTGCAGATTTGTTCGGGTCACTTCTATCCTGACCACGTATTTCCTAAAAAGCAAATAATTGATTAATATTGATGGGAACCTACAAGGGCCAGTACTATTTTAAGGACAGTGTACATGACTAATGGGCAGAAAGACAATTTATTCAACCTTCTTTCTCATTAGCCAAGAGTTGTACTTTTGCTACAATTGCATGATGACATTTGGGTGACCTTCAACTTGATTCTCTCACAATTATCCAAGTTGATTGGATACATTGATCAATTATACATTGATCACCTGCTTACAATGTAATGTAAGCCTGGTGCTATGACCCCTGGGAGTCTTCACCCCATCAAAGATAAGGGGATGGTTTACTGATTGGTAATAGTTTACCTGGACCAAATGATCAATTTTAGAATATGCAGTTTTTTAAAGTCCATGACTGTTTTCTAAGAAAAACTTATACTTCCAAACATTTGGTAGCAAGCAGGAAGTCCATAGAATGGGGCAGTGTAGTGGGATATTCTCTATTCACCTCACCCTTCCCAACTGAGAACCCTGAGAGAGAGCCATTTCTCCCTGAGCATCTCAGCTTACCTTTCCCAACTCCACCCCTATTGTCACCTGAATGTCACCCAACCCCATTATCAACACTCAGTTTCTAATATTCCTTTGATCTAAAGTTTTAGGCTTGATTATTTTGTAATCTCTCTGCCTGAACCTCTTTGGAGCTGACAAATCATCATCTCCCATTCCCTGGACCTCTGAGTTTATGTTCTCTCTTCTACCTTCTCTGTATCTCCCTTTTCCTGTTCATCTGTGTTTCCCTCCTACCCTTCAATACCCAGCCCACATCAGAATCCTAAGCCTCTCACTTGGGAGAAAATCAAATTTGGATCTATATAGAACTTTTCTGCAGAAGTCCTCTTATTTTCAGTATACAGAATGAAGATGTTTTATATTATTAAAACACCTTTTTGCTCCATGCATTGTTTTCCAACGGAATGAAACAGTCACCAAAAGCAATGTCCCTTCCTCTAAGAGTTGATGATACTTATCCAAATGTTCTACCTTGTGTCCCACCCCAGCACCTCTACTTTTTCCAAGACAAAATGTGTTGTTTTTAAGCTTTTGTATACAAATGAAACAACTGCCACTCTTCTTGCATAACAAGATATCTTGATTTTCATGAACAGTTACTTGACTTGGGAATCTTTTATTTGCAGGTTCATCCAACATGGTAACTGGAGAGACCAAGAGTTTCTTTAGTTTTGCAAAGTCAGTAAGTATCCGTGCCTTCTACTAGTTGATAGTTAATGCTGATATGTGTGTCTGCATTCCATCTGAAGGCATTGGTAAATGGGTGGTGGTAGTGCATGCCTTTAATCCCAGCACTTGAGAGGCAGAAGCAGGCAGACCTCTGAGTTCAAGGCCAGCCTAGTCTACAGTAGGAGTTCCAGAACAATCAGGGCTACACAGAGAAACCCTACCTAAAAAATTAAGGCATTGGTCAGTTGCTGTCTGTCATCCGCATCCTGCGTTTCCAATAAATCCCTGTTCGTTCTTTGCTAACTGCATACAAGCAGGCAGGACCAGGGCTGAGGCGGTGGTGTCGGTGAAAGCTTGGAAAGCTCCCTGTTTATTTCAGTAGAGATTGGTTCAACCATCTGTCAACAGTGAACTTGGAGTTACTACACTGTGGTTGTTCCCTGGAGTAGACAGTCTTTTGTTCTGATCATTTTCTGGCTGCGTTTCTGGGAGCACAGTAGATTTCTTTGTCCCCATCCTGCCGTGCTGGAGATGGGAATAGGCTATGATCTCTGAGTGTATGATTACCTTGTCTGCCATCAAGGAGCACTCTCCCTCACTGCACCTGCTCACATGGATATTCCCGTGCAGAGGTATCTGTATGTGTTAGAATTAAGCTAACTTGAGGTTCTACTTTAATTTTTACCTCTACTCACTTAGAGCAAGGAACTACTGCTTCTCACTAGGGTCAGCTTCTGTCTCTGTGCTCCCCATCTCCGGCGCAACCAATGTACCATATAAAAGTATTGTGAGCATTTCTTCCCCGGGGGAGATCTAAACAACATTCCCTTCCTCATTAGGTCCTGACCACAAAGCAAAGTATGATTCCACCAAAGTTGACCCCAAGGAGCCACTGAGATTATTACCTTTACCCATGGAAAGCAACTGCACTGAGAACTACATACCACTGTGGGTCATGGCTTCTTCATAGCCAGATAAATGGAACCCCTTCCTTTAACCTTTCCCAGATTGTGTTCTTCTAGTACCTCCTGAGATTGCCAAGCCACATGCAACTAGGGCAAAATTGCTTTATAAGTGTCTGGAAGGAGCATCTGGTATCTCAGGTGAGGGTCTAATGATCCTCTCTACCCTCTCCTTCTCTAAGGGGATGTCAACCAATCAACAAGCCTACTTGTGCAGAGGCACTGGCACTCTGATGAGTATGGCAGCTGTTTTGCTTAGAGAACCATATTCTATAACAATAAGCATCACTACACAGGCATTTTCTGAGCATCTACTGTAGCTAGCATTTGAAGACATCAGGGTCTCACAGTGGATAAGACAGAGGCATGAAGAACCCTTGTGACTCTACACTCTATTAAGCAGACAGACCCAACAACAAAGGAAAGTGTCAATAGCCTAATTTTGAATGCCTAGCCAACCTTAAAGGGGAATAGAGCAGGATTCTGAAATGGAAGAAGGCAGTATAGAGTAGAGGCATTGTGGTCAGAGAGCCAGGGAAAGGACATTAGAATTTGCTTGTTGTATATCATGATGGAGTAGTACTGGTCGTATTTAGATATTTTTCCCATCTCAGCTAACCCAGTCTAGAAACCTCCCACATACATACCTAGAATTTGTCTCCAAGATGTTTTTGGAGGCTATCAAGTTGACAGTCAGTATTAAGCATGCCAGGAGTATTTATATGTTCTTTATGTTGACACTTACTGCTCAAATTTTACCCTTAAACATCTGCTGAATCAGGGAATGACAATATTCCTTCTATACATGAGATCAAATTTTAAGGGACTACTCTTTGCATTTTTTTTTTGCATAAGGGGTTTTAGTAATAAGTGTAGGTCAAGAATCATTTGAATGCCAAGACTTATGGGAGAAAGCCTTGTGATGGATGCTTTCATCTGCCTGTCCCTGAAGACAGGCTCTGTACCACTCATGACTGTTTAGTTGCTGTGGATACAATTTTCACGATGCTGAAAGATTTCTCTGCAGAATTATGCTGGTCCCAAATTATGTACAACTATCTGTAAGAACTGTTTTCCCTTCTTCTCACCCTTAATGCCCAATCTCAACACACAGTGCTAATGAAATAATTACAGTGTGCCCATGCTCGAGGAAGGCATTTATAACAATACAGCCTGGATGGAAACTCAGACTCCTCTTCTCCAAATGAATACCATTACACTCTGGAGCTGAAGGTCATGGATAAAGGCCACTCCCTATCAGAAGCCTGGTCCTTGCAGGCTGATTGGTTAGAAGTAAATTGAAGAGAAGATTTTCTGAGAAGTGCAATGATGGCTTTGCTCCAGGAAGAAAATTCTCTGCAATCAAGAAAGGCACATTTAGAATCATATAGCGAGTTCTAACTCTGCTATCTTAATTATCTTCCATCTTCAGATTTCAGCAGAATGAATACTTCGTGCTTTGTCAGATTGGCCATTCACTCTTGGGCCATTCTAAGGATGATTCTTTAGATGAAGTTAACATTTAGAGAGCAAAGCGACTCCAAATGCCAAGCTCTTACTCAGTAAATCTAAAGCATGGCTTTCAGATTAAGATGATAATTAAATCTGCTTATGCTTGTGGTATATGTGGTATATACACCCTATTGCAATGGCATACATCTTGTGTGAGCACATTTACATTACACAACAACATCCTTCTCCGCAAACTATGGTAGGGAAGCTGAACAGAGAGATTAGATAGGTTGCCTAGTGTTGCGTAGCTATCAAATGACACTCAATTCTAGAAATTAAAAAAAAAAAGATTTTGAGTACATTAGTATATATGTGTGTGTGTGTGTGTGTGTACATGCATGTGTGTACATGCGTGTGCATGTGTGTACACCTGGCAGAGCATGCATGAAGAAGAGGACAACTTGCAGAAGTCAGTTCTCTGCTTTTACCATGTAGGTCCAAGGATCCAACTCAAGTTGTTAGGTCTTGTGTCAAACACCTATACCAACTGGACCATCTCTAGAGCTCTTAATCACAGCTGAGGCATAACTACAACAGCATCTGGCATGCCTGGCACAAACGTGCACTGAGGTCCTACCAATGTGCAGGTATCAAGCTTAATCATGGAACTCATGTTTTGGAACTCTTAGGTTGGAATTCTTCAGTGAAGCACACTTAACAGAGCTGGGAATGAGTGGGGCAGCTCATGAAGAGCTATTCTTTTGACCACAAACTTCTTGCCACATATCAGAGGCTGAACCTACGTGACAGTCATTTATGTAGTCCCAACTGCCTAGCTTTATCACCTCATGCAATGCTGTCTTTAACTTGCCCTTCCTTTCTACCTACCTGCCCCATATTCTTGTCATTATCTATCCCAACTCACCCTATTGAAGGGGAGAGAGGGGCTCTTGCACTCAGAGTGGTCACTCACCCCATACCCTCAATATTTTATCAGTATGTGAACTTCTCTGTGTTACGACTCTTTCATCATCCCCACAACCATTCCCAGAGCCAAAGTCTTTACCCTGTACCCTCCTGGAAGACACCATTGTATTCCCTCATTCAAGTCATCTGAGAAGGATAAAGTTCAGAGATGAAGAATGAGGAGTGAGGTATATACATCTAGAATCAACTCTAGAGTCAATGGTCTCAGTCACACACTTACTATTATCAAGCTGTGGCCCTCGTATAGACTGAGGAACCTTATCCAAATGAATGGGGGCAAGAAGAGCTTCAGAATTTAGACTGGTGTGTGTATGTGGGGAGGTGTTCTTATTTACATGTAAGTTGTAAGATATGCATCTTATACTATGTATGTGAACATATGTGTATCTGTATGTCAGTGTGTGTGTGTTTATCTGTGTGCCTGTGTATGTAAAGACAGGTTCTCTCTTAGCCCAGGCTGTTATAAAACTCATTATTTAGTTGAAGACAACCTTGGACTTCTGATCCTCCTGCCAGTACCTCCTAAATTCTGGGATGACAATCATATACCTCCACACTGCTCCTTCTAAGTGATTCTGGGATTTGACCCCAGAATTTGGTGTGTAGTAAGCAAGCACTGTCCCAGTTGAGCTACATTCCCAGCAGAGACAGTATTTTAGCACCCCTTCATTATCATGTTAGCATTCAGAAGATTTGGCTGGCTCTTTCTCTTTCTTTCTGTCTGTGTCTCCCTCCCTCCCTCCTTCCATTCCTCCTTTGTTCCCTTCAAGCTAGATCCCTCTCACAGCACTTCTGTCTAGGATATCCTGTGTACCAACTGCAGTGGTTTCAGAAATAGATGCTTAAAAGACGTATCACCAAGACTGCCTGCTGGTCCACTTGACTCTCCCCAGTTTCAAACTTTGCTTCCCCGGGGTAGATGATGTCTTCATGTCGTAGGTGATATTGCATGACATAACCCCATCTTGCAGTGTTGTAACCTAGAACCTTCTCTCACTGCAGTGGTGGCAAGTGGAGAAAGTGAACCCCATCAAGCTGTATGAAGAAAACAAAGTCATCGCAGGATTCTCCCTTCTCAACCTGCTCTTCAAGCAGGGCCGCTCAGGCTTCATCCGAGGGGTAGTAGAGAAGCTCATAGTGCTGTACAACCAGAAGAAGATCAAGCCAGTGGTGGATTCTTTATGGGCCCTGGAGGAGGTAAGCAAGCAGCCTTTTGGGTTTGTTTCTAGGAGCTTTGCGCATTCAAAGCAACCTTTTTCAAAACCATTTATATCTCTCCAGATTTACTTGAAGCAAAAGTCCTAGAGTAGGTGAGCCCAACCTCTGACATCACAATTCACCATTGTCAGGTACCAAGTTCATACCCAAGAAACACACAGTTGAGGAGCAAGAAAATAATCACACAAGCATCCAAACTCTCACATCATTTAAAGTGAGCTCATGGCTTTCTGTTGGACTACACTCATAGCTATCCTTAACCACATGTGGCCCAGAGGACTGGCACATTTGAGTCATGGTGATTTAAGTGTAAGGACCATTTTAAGTTCCTAAGAGGTGTTCAAGCCATGCAGCTCTAGCATTTATACATGAACCCTTTCTTTTCAGGTAAGACACCAAATGTGAATGGATACTCCCCAGTTCACCTTGATTATAGAAGGGTATGCTTATTGTTAGAATGCCATGCCTATCGTGACTCTATGGATACAGAAGAGTTCAAGCTCTAAGTTGCTCACAAGTGGGAATGATTTATACGCAGACACTGGATATGTTTTATGCGCCTTTGAGACATTGTCAGCAGTCATAGTGGATACTAATTCTGTTGTGTCTGGTGTTGTGTCTGACTTTGGGGTTTTGTTGTGGCAGGTGTTGATGATGATGATGATGATGATGATGGATCTGCCAAAGGTTCTAGTATTTGAACACATTGTTGAACCTTGAACAAACTAACCTTCAAGGACGCTAAAGCAGGAACTGGTTGGATTGGTCCATATGGTACTCAAGGAGGAAGGCAGTCTTCAAGTCTAGAAATCCTTCAGGATAAGAGAATGGTGGAGCATATAGGAAGTCAGCCATGACAGTTCTTTGTGAGAACAGGGGAAGCACGTGGCCTGGGTTTGGGGTGACATGTCAAATCTCCCTCTGTCGTGAGGTCATGAAAAATGCTTAAGGTGTCATGAGCTGTGTTGTTGGATTCTTTTTCATTATTTTCATGGATGAGGTACCTTCGGGAACAAATATTTGATAGAAGTGTGTGTTTATGTGTCTGGGGCTTGTGTGAGTGCATGCACACATGTATGGTACACACACCTATGTGTGCATGTGTGAAAGCCAGACATCAAAATTGAGTGTTTTCCTCAACCACCCTCCACTTTATATTTTGTGACAGTTATCCACTGAACCTGGAACTTGGCACTTAAACTAGACTAATGGCCAGCATGCTACCCAGAACTGCCAACCTCCCATCACCCAACTCCATTATTAGGTTAACAGATGGACACTATAATGCTCAACTTCTAAATAGATGCTAGAAGTTCTAACTCAGGTCTGCATGCTGGCATGGCAACCATGTAACGTACTGAGCCATCTTCTCAGCCCCAGGCTAAGTTCTTTGAAACTTTGGGGAATCACAGACACCTTTGCAACCTAAGTTGCAAACATTAAGTTCTATGGATAAGAAGTAAGTGTGTGTGTGTGTGTGTGTGTGTGTGTGTGTAGAGGTGTTGCTGTTTGCCTGATAGATTTGAATGAGACAATCAAGCCATCAGATTAGTTTGTCCAAGACCAGTGAACTTAAACTATACCCGTATCTGTCACTCTAATATTGAAGTATAATGGGCAGACTTTAAAAGAGAACAGCCACCCAAAGGCCTTGTTTGTTGTAATGACTGAAATAAATATTCAGTATAGGACATTCCTTAATCAGCCCAGCATAAGTGAAAACAAAGGGCACATCCACATTCCAGAGAAGGATAATGCAGTTAATGTTCAGGCTTCCTTCCTTTTTGTCTTTTATCTATTGCAGATGCTTATTGTGATTCGATTTATTCCTGAAGTAAATTAGACAATGATGTATTCTTTGTCCTGTGTAATTGCCAGAATGGTTAGCCTCTTGTCATAATTTTATTGAAAACCTTTTCAGTTTAATATCTGCACAGTATTCAGTGTGACATTCAGAAGCAGATACCTGTACATTGTTCAGTGTGGCATGCCAGAGAAGGACAGGAGCAATTGGGGCCAATTCTAATTTCATGGGGCACAGAAAAAACTTAGGTTTACACATAGTGTCCAAAGTGACCCAGCAAATCCGGTGGCTTATGAGGGTTAAGATCCGAGAGGCAGTCCAGATGGCCCTAGGAGTTCTCCTAGTGTTTGACACTATTCCTTTCTCATAGCATTAATAGAGTCTCTAAATACCTACCGAGTAATTAGTGTGTATTTGGTTCAGGGAAGATACTGGAGATACAGTGAAGAATAAGGAGATAATATCCCTGGGCTTTCTAAAGTTTATATTCAAAGGAGGGTGAAGGAACAGAAAATACTGAAGTAGGCAAAGATACGTGGAAAAATTGCTGCTTGTAATAAGCTCTTAGAAGGGGCACGCTGGCTGTGTTCTCATCACCATGACCACCTTAGATGAAAGCATCCCTTTGGCCCACAATGTCAGAAGCTTTCAATCTCTCATGGAGGGGAAGGCACAGTGATCTCAGAGCAGGGTGGTAGAAAAGTATGGCATTGGCTAATCATCAATGACGAGGAAGCAGAGAGCAATGCTAGTGCCAGGGAACCCCACTTAGGGACCTGTAACTACCAGATGGACCTAGCCTCATAAAATAGTATCACTAACATCTATGTAAATATCTGAACTATGAGTTTGTGGGGTGCACTTCAGATTCAAGCAATAGCAGGAATAAATTGGTGGGGAGCACTTAGTTCCCATCATTGCCTCTCTAAGAACACTTTCCCCTTTGTAAAATGTTAGTGATGTGTGGTGTGCATTTGTGTGTGTGTGTGTGTGTGTGTGTGTGTGTGTGTGTGTGTGTGTGTG
>JADRCD010208765.1:0-11674 GCA_019843815.1 Montemys delectorum
AAAAAAAATCCCCAAACAAACAAAAAAGAAAACCCTGTAAGAGCTATCTAAGCCCAGCTTTCCTTTCAGGTCAACAGTGATTCTCATACAAGAAAATTCATGCCACATCCTCAGAAGTTCCTGGGATGTAGAAAGGACTAAACAAACATTAGTTATTATCTGCTAAATTTCAAGAAGGAAATGTAAGCTGTGCGTATGATGGTGCACATCTGTGATTCCAACGCTTTCCAACGCTCAGGAGGCAGGAAGAGTGCCTTAGGTTTGAAGATCATCCTAGTCTATATAGCAAGTTGCAGGTTGGCCAGGGTTGCATAGTATGTCTCAAAAAAAAAATCAATAAATAAGCAAATATAAAACTTGATACTGCTAGAGCTATATGGAGCTAGAGATAGTTTTATATTATACAATAGTCCATATTGAGTTTTTAAAAGATGATTTTGGCTGACTATATGAAAGAATGTAAATTGTACATATACTTTGATGACTTTTTTGAGGGATTTGGGCAGGGACATTGAGACAAGATCCGATGAGGCTGAGACTGGGTCTTGAACTCCTAATCCTCCGGCTTCCATTTCCCAAGATCTGAATTATAGTCAGTGTTTTACCATGCTTGGCTCTGGTATTTTTTTTTAAAGATTTATTTATTTATTTTATGTATATGAGCACACTGTAGCTGTACAGATGGTTGTGAGCCACCATGTGGTTTCTGGGATTTGAACTGAGGACCTTCAGAAGAGCAGTTGGTGTTCTTACCCACTGAGCATCTCACCACCCCCCTCTGGTATGTTTTTAAATCGACACATAGTAATTATACCTACTTCTGGAGTGTTTGTTGGATGCCTAAACCATACTTTTTTATTCCTCAAGGAGAAATTTTGATTCTTAAATATTTTACCTAAGCCAGGAAGTGGTGGCCCACTCCTTTAATCCCAGCACTTGGGAGGCAGAGGCAGACGGATTTCTGAGTTTGAGGCCAGCCTGGTTTACAGAATGAGTTCCAGGACAGCCAGGGCTATACAGAGAAACCCTGTCTTGAAAAACAAAAACAAAAAAAATTACCTAATGTATTTTTGAATTCACTTTATTTTTTATGTGCACCTGTAGAGATTGGAGAAGAACTTGTAGAAGTTGGTTTTCTTCCGCTGTGTGAATCTTCAAGGTTTGAACTCAGGTGCTGGACTTCTTAAAGGGCCACTGAGCCATCTCTCTGGCCCTTTAAGGAAAAAAATTGAAAAGAAAGTTACTGAAGGATCACTATATCATTGGAAATCCTAAGAGCCTGAAGTCAGAACTAACCAAAATCCCTACAGTAGGGACAAGCATGACTTAGACAATGACACTCTATTAGCTTGATATAACTAACTACGATACCTTTAAAATAGTGCTTGCACATGGGTTGGAATTAGGTAGAATGTGAACCCCCCGAGAAAGCAGCAGGCCAGTTGAAAAGATGTCCATAGCCAGATTGGCCAGTTTGGTGGGTTCCTTATTTTCTGTCAGGTTACTTAAGTTCATCAACTCTTCCCCACATAAGTCGGTCTTAAGCAAGCACGAAAAATCACATAGATTAGTGTTGCATTTGTTTTCTGTGGCTGGGCCTTTTCCCCTCTTTGATAAATAGCTTCTATATTCTCATTTATCCATTTAGCAAACCATAAGGAGTATTGTTGTGGTGTCTCTCTTACGACTTAGTAGAAGAGACACAATACCAAAAATGATATGTGACTTGGACCCACTGAGAGGACTTCTGATTCTGAGAATAGACAAGGGAAGCAAACTGTCTGGGGCATCAGAGAGGATTCACCTGAGGAGGATCAGCAGAGGTGGGTGCTCATTCCTCTCCTGCTCTCCCTCTTCTTATCCTAGGGCCTTATGTGTGTTACATAGGCAAGCACTCTACCACTGAGCCAAATCAAGTCCTGTGTGAGAGGTCTGATCAAAGGAATGTGTGTTGGAGGAAATAAGGACAGAGGAGTCTAAGGCAAGAATGAGGGGCTGGTGAAGAGATGAGGTGAGTAGGGGAACCAAATTATGCAGCTCCCTATTGAAGCCAGAAGACAGAGAAGGGTAGAGTTGGGAGGGGGGGCATGAGAGCCCTGGAGGATGCTTTACAAGGTCTTCACTAGCTTACACAGAGTGGCTGTATTCTCAGTTTTATTTTTGTCTTTTTGAGACGAGGTGTCATTCTATAATCATTCTGAACTACAGGCCTGGGATTCACTGTGTAGACCAGGCTCAAACTTTCAATATTCCTCCTACTTCTGCTTTCCAAGGACTGGGATGACAGGTGCTCATCACCATACCTGGTGTGAGAATGGTTGTTTGGAATGGGGTGGGGGCAGAGACATAAAGAGACACAAAGAGATACAGAGAGACAGAACCAGAGACAGAAGAACATGAATTAGAGGATTTTTGCACGTGGAATCAACAGGACTAGGAAGCAGATGGATATGGAGTGTGTGAGAGAAAAAGTCAAGGATGATTCCAAGGATGACTCTGGAGAGAATAGGGAGGAACAGGTTGGATGGGGGAAAATAAGCTGAGCTTTGGGATTTGGTGCGTGTGAGGATGCTAGGGAATCCCCACGTGAAGATGTGCAACAAGCACATGGATATACAGAAGAGGAGTATAGGTCTGATGTGCCAAAATCTATCATCGGTCTTGGTAGTGTCCAGTGAGAAAATGGCTGTGGTACTAAACCCTGAGAATACAGAGTGTGGAGAAGAAAACTGGCAAGTAAGAAAGTGATGAGAGGGAAAACTGGGTCTTGCATCAGTTAAAGGAAGAATGGTCTGAGAAGGAGGATTTAATGCCATGTACTCTGCTAATAAAATAAGAAGAACCAGTGAGAGTCATTTGTGGAGGAACAGGGACAGAATCCAGATTAAAGTGGGTTGAGAATCGGGAGAGAGGAAAGTAGTTACAAAGCCTAGGGTGAGGCCCTGAGGAGGAGGAAGTAACAAGCTAGTATTTAGAGGGAGACATGCTTTCGTGGATTTTGAAAGATAAGAGTTCACACATTTAAAGCTGTTGGCCAGAAACCAGTTAAGGCCAAAGTTTGTACGAAGGAATTGTGTGCACAAGGTCCCTGTCCACAGTTGGAGAGGGTAGCCCTCAGGAGTGGAGGCTCTGAGACCGTGGGACACAAGGTAGAAGGCAGAGGTGAGAAGCGCATGACTCGAGGGTGTGAGCTGGCAGGGAGAGCAGAGTCTGGATCAGAATTGCTTCAGAAATCTTGTCTGAGCTTGCCCTGTGGGGAAAGGGCCCGCCCTACACAAGAACTACTAGGTACTAGTAAGTGAAGAAAAGAGAGCTGCCCTTCTCTCGTCTTTTAATGCAAACTGCAGGACTTAAGAGTAATTTTGTTTTCCAGCATAAAAACATACCCCTATTTTGGGCACTGAAGACAGCTGCCATGTCCTTTGACACACAAACACGTTAGTTGCCTCTTACTCAACAACATTTTTATTTTACTTATAAAAAATATATTTTGCCTTTATATTTATGTGTATGTCATGTGTGCCTGGTGCCAGCAGAATTCAGAGTGTCAAATCCTTGGAACTGGAGTTACCAATGGTTGTGAGCCACCATGTATGTGGATGCCGGGAATCAAACCCGAGTCCTCTGCAAGGAGAGTAAGTGCTTTCAACCACTGAGCCATCTCTCTAGCCACAAGAACATTCTATTTAAGTACATTTAACACTTCATTTTCCTTAGTGGAAATTCAGTCTCATGTTGGAACTTGGGGACTGGTTTTGTGGAGAATTGCTTTATCTTTGCTTAGTACCGATTTTTTTGTAATAGATTATCCAGATGTCTGCTCTTGTTTTAGTCTCCATCTTTCATATATAAGAATATGAAAGGCCATTTAAAGTAGGAAGTGCACTGTAGGGCTTTTTCCAGAACATTAGATCAGTACATCGACATCAGGAGTTGGTCCAAAGATGACCTAATGTATAAAACAAAGCCAGTAACTCTTCAGGTTCTACTGCTTAACCGTTACATGGCAGTTGTTGCTGCTTTCTGCAGAGAACCAACAGAACATGTTCATTTTAGAAAAGAAAGCAAGATTGCACTAGAAAATGTTGAAGCAAGGACTACTCAGCATTGGTTTCTGGGATCAGGGGAGGGAGAGATGCGAAGGATATGAGGAGACAGAGGCCACACAATTGACATTGCATTTATTTATTATAAAACGTGAATGAGACCACCTGGAAAAATATGAGAATAAATGAGATTAGCCAGGGGTGGTAGCATATACCTGGAATCTCATTCCTCCAGGGCTGGAGGTCTGAGGATCAGAAGTGACTACATATCAAGTTGTAGGCCAGCCTGGGCTATGAGAGACTGTCTCAATTCCTCTACCCCTGAAAAAAAAAAACAACAATAAAAATGGCTATATATGCATAAAATCTTTATAATGTTATCTAGTACTTTAAATTATAGCAACATGTGGACATATATTTTTATGAGTATCTAAACTATTTAACTGCACAACACAGAATGGTCCACAATGTGAGTTCTAGAGTTACACAGAGAAATCCTTTCTCAAAAAAAAAAAAAAAAAAAAAAAACAAAAAACCAAAAACCAAAAAACAAACAAACAAAAAAAACAACAAAAAACCTCAAACCAAACCAAACCCATAAAGTCAAAAAATAAAAAATATGGCTGAAGGTATAGCCCTGAGGTAGAGAACACATATATATTATTACTAGCTAATGTTGGATTTATGTATAATAACTTCTCAATTCCATATTGAGACCCAGGTTAGACATATTCAAATATATTTATGGTGCAGCACAATAGGATATTTGAAACAAAAATATATTAATAGAAGCCAGGTAGTGGTGGTGCACACCTTTAATCCCAGCACTTGGGAGGCAGAGGCAGGCGGATTTCTGAGTTCCAGGACAGCCAGAGCTACACAGAGAAACCCTGTCTCAAAAAACCAAAAAAACCAAAACAACAACAAAAAATCTCTCTCTCTCTCTGTATATATACATATATAAATAATATTATTAATGTATTTGTAATATTAGTATAGTATTATTAGTATTATATTAATGGTGCAAATATCCTCTAATTCATGTTCTTCTGTCTCTGGTTCTGTCTCTCTGTATCTCTTTACTATCCTAGTATCTAGTGAAATACTATGTGTCAGCTCAAAATCTGTTATTTACAATGTCAACACTTTCAAATGATATACTCAAGATTCTCTTACACTACTTTATATATATTGTGAGTAGTTACAAGTGTGCCAAGGTGTACATCGGGAGACAGAGGACAACTTACAAGGAGCCAATTCTCTCATCCTCCTAAGTAGGACCTGTGGGTCAAATCAAACTCGATGGCAAGTGTCTTAACCCTCTGGGCTGTCTCACAAAGCCTACTTAACATATTTTTTAAAAAAGACTAACTTGAGGTTTGATTTCAAACATGTTATGTATTTGAAAAAAGATTGTATATTTTTATGGTTTTTTTTTTTTTTCAAGACAGGGTTTCTCTGTTTAGCCCTGGCTGTCCTGGAATTCACTCTGGAGACCAGGCTAGCCTTGAACTCAGAAATCTGCCTGTCTCTGATATTTTTATATTGTTAAATAGTTTAGCTAAAAAAATAATTCTAGGACAAACCTTAGTGAATTAGATAAGACTGCTCTCACATGCATTAGCTTTTAAAGGGGAGACAGGCTGATGTTTACGCAAACAAACCTATTTTGTATTATCCGAAAGCTGACCTTCCCCTGGGAGGGCAGACTCTCCGATGGTCTAGCTCAGCTGCCTAAGCCAACAGTCACTGAAATGACACTGCTTGCCACCCTTCTCAGACAGAACCTGTGTCCTTATGCCTGCTCTCCCTGTTCTGTCTGTTTCATCTATGGCTCACTGCCAGTTTCTAACATTTTCCTGCCTACCTTTCATTAAGTCTTTTGGTTTGAAACAGACTAACTTGAAATGCACCCCCCCTTTTTTTTTTTTTTTTTGCTTTTTCTAACTTGTTTCAGATCCTATACACTGAAGCCTGCTTATGCAGTCTGTGCTTTTACACTTTTACCATCTTCCCCTTCCTGGCTCCAGGGAACTGAGTAACTACCTCTGTAGTTGCTGACTGGAGAGGTTATTTTGGGTCATGAAGGCTGGGGTCAGGGTTAGAGTTGAGAAGTAGCTGAAGTCAGTTTCAGTGAATGAATCACATCTTTGGGTTTTACATCCTATATACATTGCAAATTGTTATTGGGGTCTAATTAATGTGTGTGTCCAACTTTTTGTGTTAATTATTTGAAACAACTAGAAAAACTTATCAATAGCTTTGTGGGGACAGTATTTCTTTTTAGTCTTGGTTCTGTATTTTAAAATTATATCGTCTGTATTTTGGGGTAAGTTTGAGGAAGGTGACTTTTTTTCTTCCTTTATGTTTAAAAAATAAACTGCTTCTAGGCAGTGGTGGCTCACGCCTTTAATCCCAGCACTTGGGAGGCAGAGGCAGGCGGATTTCTGGCCAGCCTGTTCGAGGTCAGCCTGTTCGAGGCCAGCCTGTTCGAGGCCAGCCTGTTCGAGGCCAGCCTGGTCTACAGAGTGAGTTCCAGGACAGCAAGGGCTACACAGAGAAACCCTGTCTCAAAAAACCAAAAAAAAAAACCCAACCAAACAAACAAAAAAACCAAAAAACCAAACCAAACAAAACAAAAAAACAAAAAACAAACTGCTTCTATGTTTTAGATCATTAATAACTTGGAGATCACCATGATATACCTGAAAACAATTCTGCTAGATTAGTGTAAAAGCTATAACTACCAAAGGTAGAAACATGTCTGAAATAACAGCTAATCTTGGTTATCAACTGTGCGCTTGAGAACCAATGCATGCTAAGGAAAGGGAGGGACTATGTCCATGTAAAGGACAAGGCAAAGCAAAATCATTACCACTTAGAGCTGAGTCACCCACTCACTGAGGGAAACAAGAGGTGCACCACATGCCAGCAGGTGGTTTTGTTTAGTTTTGTTTTAATTTACCACAATTTGGAATTGAGTTCAAGCCTTCCTGCACACCACAGCAGGTGCTCTTCCTCAAAGTTCCCAGCCCACAGCCATTTATTTTAATGAAGTTCCGTGTTCTTAAAGCATTCCAGGAAAGAAAGATGAGCTAAAGTCATCTTTCTTAAGTGTTTGCAGATGAGAAAGCCTTTGCACCAGAGAATGCCTTATTTTTATAAATCGAAGGCCATAAGTGGAGTTAGGTAATAATCCACTTCCGGTCGGATGCCTCTTTCACTATGGCTGGGAAGCAAAGATGTTGGTTCCTCTGCTGTTTTCTTCATGCATGTCTTTAGATCTCATATGTTATTGGTTTGCTTTGGAACATTACTTCTTCTTTGGAATAAGCCAACAAGGAAGGGAGACCAAAAGGGATAATAGTTTTATACCAAGAAGAAAAGAAGACTCTTACTTGAAACTGTATAATGAGTGTTTTTTTTTTTGTTTGTTTTGTTTTTTTTTTTTTTTTAAGGTTTTGGTACATAAGTTCAAGACATTTTCACAGAATGTACTGCTTTCCTCAGGGTTACAGTGAAACTTCCCATTCAGAGAACACAGAGGATGACATTTTTTCAGAACAATAAAGAAGCAGGAATAGTAAACTTTCATCTACTAGTGTTTTTCCCTCAGGCACTGAGGCTGTCACCATAGAGAAAGGCAGAAAAACCAGACTTCAAACATCACAAGCATTCTTCAGTAGCTACTTCGTTTTTTTAGCAAGTCTGGCAATTAGATCTTTCCATTCTCCTCTCTTCTTTGTGATGTATGTCGGGGTGAGTAGCTGCAGTGGGGATTCTGGCTGTCGTCTAAAGAGATTCTGACACAGGGCCTCGGTGTTACATATCACGTACATCCCACAGTCATAGCTGTTCTGTTGAGCCGGGGCTTTCTCTTCCACAAAGACCAGTTTGTCTCCTTTGCTCCCTAAGAAAGCCTTCAGTTTCTCTGCTACCTGTTTTGCATGGATTGAGTTGCTCCTGCTATGGGAATCATAATGAAAGAAGCTATTTTTATCTTGGAGATAAACCAACAAACTCCAGTGGGTACCTCCGGCTGCCTGGTTAGAATTATCATTGATAGCTAAAAACATCACTCTTTTGTGGGGAAGATCCAGGGGTTCAAGGAACATGGCAATCTCTGCAGGGCTGTTGGTGCACTTAATGAACTGGGTGACTTCAGGGCTGATGAAACAGACATGGTCTGAGCAGTCATGAAACTGACTATTGGCAAAGTATTCAAAAGCAAACCCAATAATGTGGTCGTTGAGCCAGCTTGGAGGGTCCAATAGTGATACATCTGATTGCCGCAACAGGCTGTCCATATAACTCAAGACCACAGGGTCCATCTTGTATGGAGCAGGATTCTCAGAAATTCCAGAAGCTGAAGAAGAGTCAGAAGACAATATTTAGTGCTGAATGTGATATTGGGTTATAAATAGTACCTATCTTTACAGGATTGGGGTAAATATGACAGATAGTTCTAGAGTTTTTGTTTTTGTTTTTGGTTTTTTTGAGACAGGGTTTCTCTGTGTAGCCCCGGCTGTCCTGTAACTTACTCTGTAGACCAGGTGTGCGCCACCACTGCCCAGCAGTTCTACAGTTTTTAATGAATAATTTCCACCAGTGCTAACATCATAAAGCACTAAAGCCTGGTAGTGGTGGTGCTGCCTTTAATCCCAGTTGGGAGGCAGAGGCAGGCGGATTTCTGAGTTTGAGGCCAGCCTGGTCTAGAGTGAGTTCCAGGATAGCCAGGGCTATACAGAGAAACTCTGTCTCAAAAAACAGAACAAAACAAAACAAAACAAACAAACAAAAAAAGAAAACAAACCAAAAAAACACACTAAAGAAGTTTAGCTTATGTACAGGACATGAATAATTAGAATGAAATTGAAAAATTTCAGAGACAATATAGAATTTTAATTTTATATTTAAATGTAGAGACTGGTTAGAATTATAACCAATGTTTTGCCAAAAACCATAGCAGTAAACACATTCTAACTCTAATGAATATGCACAGTCAGGCATGGTGGTGCATGCCTGCAATCCCTATATTTGGGAGGGAGGGGCAGGAGGATCAGGAGTTCATGGTCAATCTTAGCTACAGAGTGAGCCTGAGGTCTGCTGGAGCTACATGAGACTGTCTCAAAATGATAACAATGAACACGAGATCTTGTTTCAATATGAAAATGCATGATACTCTCAACAAATTATTTTTATACTAAAGGTGAATGAAATAGTTTCCATTACAGCATTGATTTTAAACAGCTAAGATAAGTACTTCTTCCTTCCATAATAGAAAGTGACAGTGGTGAGGGCTACAGTGAGAAGTGTGGGCACCTCAGGGATAGAAAACCATGCAGACAAAAGTAACCCAAGTGAAGTCATTTCTAATTCTGCCCAGCTTTATGCATGTCATGGTTTTGCTTGTTTCCCATCTTTAAACTTCAATGAGGGATAAAGACTATGTAATTAATGTTTATAATGTCTGTCAGAAGTTCTTTTGACACTGTGATACATATGTACATAGGAATCAGGGTTCCTGGCTTAGTTTTAACACTGATTTGCTACTATCATTTTGAGCAATGAATTAAATAGTTTTGTTATTTTTGGAAATTCACACGTATTTATTGTTTGTGTGTATATGTGTATCTTCGGATGTGCATGTCATGATGCACATGTGGCGGTCAGGGGACAACCTGCAGGAGTTAATTTTCTCCTTCCATCTTGTGGGTTCAGGATATTGAACTCGCGTGACCAGGCTTGCATAGCAACTACTTTCTCTTGATAACCTATATTGTTGACCCACTGTCTTGGTTTTGGTCACCAGTAAAAAGAGCATTTAAAAAAAAAAAAGAACATTACATAACTCAGAGCTACAAAGAAGGCCAAATAAGTTCCCTCAAAGATAATTAAAGAGTTTATTTGAGATAGGCTCTTCCTATATAGACTTGGTTGGCCTGGAACTCACTATGTAGACTTTCTTTGAACTCAAACCCTTCTGCCTCCGTCTCCTGAGTGCTAGGATTAAAGGCATGCATCAAATATGGCCAGAACTTAAAGAGTTAAAAAGTTATATGTGTGTATTTTTTTTCATGCTATCAACTAGATGACACAATAGATACAATCAGAAATCCAACTAGCACTACAAACCAAGTAAAGGAAATGGGAGCTGGAAACAAAATATTCATATTCACTTGTTTAAATAACATGTTGGTTAATTTAGAGGAAACACAGGCAAGCAGTCTCTGGGATTAATGTGCATGTAAACAGCCAAGGCTGTGCTAACAAAGGCAAATCTGCAGGTGTAGAAGATGGCTTACATGAGCCTACAGACTCAGCTGAGATATGGTTAACTGCTGTGACTGACCTGGCCACTCAGCAGCACTTCTAAAACCACAGGCAGATTGAAAGAAAAAACAAAGCATAATATAAGAACACAGAATTATGACATCAATCTAACCAATCGTAACCATTAGAGAATTATTCTTACCATTTGGTTATACTTCAAAAAGCCATACAAGTTTGATATAACCAATTCCATATAATCAAAATCATATAAAACCATAAACAAAGCTGGACAGTGGTGGTGCATACCTCTAGTTCACAGCACCTGGTTGTCAAGCCAGGTGGATCTCTGTGAATTTGATGCCAACCTGGTCTACAGAAACAGTTCCAGGAAAGCCAGGGCTATAAAGAGAAACCTTGTCTTGATAAACCAAACCAAAACTACAAAAAGATGTATTTAAAAAAGATACCTTTCAAGAAAAAATGCTAAAGTAAAATGAGGTGATTAATGATATCAGTATCTTTTTTATTTTTCTTTATTTTTTGGTTTTTCGAGACAGGGTTTCTCTGTATAGCCCTGGCTGTCCTGGAACTCACTCTGTAGAACAGGCTGACCTCGAACTCAGAAATCCACCTGCCTCTGCCTCCCAAGTGCTGGGATTAAAGGCATGCGCCGCCACAGCCCAGCATGATATCAGTATTTTATAAAATAAAATGAGGCGATAATGACAGTCATATACACACAACACGTGATAATCTGAAAAACTTCAAAAACAATATAAGAATGCTTATGAGAAACTACATGTATTTTTGAATACATAGAATGCCATAATTAAGAGATTAAAAATATTTCGAGGGCTGGAGAGATGGCTCAGAAGTTAACAGCCCCGACTGCTCTTACAGAGGCCTGAGTTCAATTCCCAGCAGCCACATGGTGGCTGATAACCACCTGTAATGGGATCTGACATGTGGCTGATAACCACCAGTAATGGGATCTGATGCCTTCTTCTGGTGATTCTGAAGACAATTACAGTGTATTCATATACATAAAATAAATCTTTTTTTTTTTTTGGTTCTTCGAGACAGGGTTTCTCCGTATAGTCCTGGCTGTCCTGGAACTCACTGTAGACCAGGCTGGCCTCGAACTCAGAAATCCGCCTGCCTCTGCCTCCCAAGTGCTGGGATTATAAGCGTGCGCCACCACCGCCCGGCTTAAAATAAATCTTTTAAAAAATATTTTGAGACAAAGTCTCTCTTGGTAAGAAACCCTGGTTGTTCTTTTTTTTTTTGTTTGTTTTGTTTTGTTTTGAGACAGGGTTTCTCTGTATAGCCCTGGCTGTCCTGGAACTCAGAAATCT
>JADRCD010208766.1:0-14721 GCA_019843815.1 Montemys delectorum
ACTGACAGCTGCTGGGGGTGGGGGTGGGGGTGGGGGATAATAGGGTGTTTTAGGGTTGTGGCCACTGGCTTGTTGACCACGCTCCAGTGGATGCTCACGCATTTATGAGTATATGGGTAGTATAGATTATAGTTCATGAGTTTTGAAAAGTGAGGACACAAAGTTGGATGGGTAAAGATCTGGGAGATGTTATGAAGATGAATATAATCCAAATATATTGTGTATCTATAATTCTCAAAGAATTAATAAAAGAAATTTGTTAAGTAAGTTAAATTTATTTTTAGATTATCGAAGGCTTTTCATAAAAAAAACATATTCAGAAAACAAGGAGAAAAATATCTTTCACTGGGCTATCTGTTCTTAAGATACTAAATCTATGAACATCTACACACGGCTCTTCAGATATTAACAAAATTGCTGAAAAGCAAAGTGGCCAAATCCTTTGCCAAGAGCTTCATATGGCTTCCTTACTTATTCACACACCCTGAGAGGTAAGAATTATCATTTTGCCCAAAGTCCTAACTGGGAAGTGTCTGAGACATACAGTGAGGACTGTGGGGTCCCAAGGACTGGTGACTGCTAGGGAGCAAGGGAGCTGAATCTCAGCTATTCACTACATTGACTAGGTGTGGCACATGTGTGTGTTTGCATGTGTGAGTGCGTGTGTGTGAGTGCATGCGTGTGTGTGTGTGTGTGTGTGTGTGTGTGTGTAAGAGGGGGGATTGGATAGATCACAGATAATACTTGACCTGCCATGAAGCAGGAGTCTGGATGTGCTAGCCCTAGATCAAGGAGGAATTGCCAAGATCACCAGACAACTATCTTATCAATTATATGCCAAGGGGAGCAATCCTGAAGTAGACAGTAAGTATTGGAGGAACAGGGAAGACATCTTGGAGGAACAATTTCCAGCCTAGCCATGTCCCCTTTATAGAGCCTTTCCACTTTATTCTGTCAAAAAAAAATGCTGAAAAATTTCAGAAATGCCGTAAGATAGAGCTGTGTCCTTGTGCAATGTACAGGGGACCCCCATCAGGAGGGAGGCGGGTCAGAAGAAGGCCTGTTTAACAGGGGTATGTCCCCAGGATCAACCCAGAACAGCATGCTAGTGGTCACACACTGGCATTGGTGCTCTAAGAACGTTCCCTAAGTGATTTTTATTGAGCAAGGCAGAGCCAGTCCAGTGCCTACCCTTCCCAGCACTGGGGGACTCAATGGGGGCAACTATTAAACATTCTTTGAACCAACACTAAGGGCCAGGCATCGGTCCAAGTGCACTCTGTGTATAAACTCAATTCTCCACAACAACCATTTCAGACAGATGATTTTACCATCATCCTTTTACAAAGGAAGAAATGAGATTTCAGAAAGGTTAAATGGTCCACCAAAGGTCAAGGAAGAATTAGGTGGGAAGGTTGGCCTTCAAACCCAAGCTGTCTGGCCCCAGCATGGCCCCTTAGCAGCTGCCATAGTGAGCTTCAGTAGTTGTCAATTTGGCAGTCCTGGGCAGAAGGGGCCTCCTCTCCATCAGATTGGCCCGTGACATATCTGTGGCGAATTTTCATGATTGCTAACGGAAACAGGAGGGCCCAGCTCACTGAGTGGTGCCCCGTGGGCAGGTAATCCTGAGTTCTATAAGGAAGTCAGCTGAGCCTGAACTGGAAGAAGGAAGGCAGTGACCAGTGTTCCTTATGGTCTTGGTGTCAATTCCCACCCTGAGTTCCCACCTTGGCTTCCCTTGCGATGGGCTGGCTTAGCACAGCAACAGAAAGCAAATCAGGGCAGAAGCTCTGGAGAATGGCTTCTCAAAGGATGGTGGCTTTCAGACATAGCCATTACATTACAAATGCATCTGTGCTGCCTGTGGTGGCGCATACCTTTAACATCTACACTCTGGAGGCAGAGGCAGGCAGATCTCTTGAGTTCTCGGCCAGCCTGGTCTACAGAGTGAGTTCCAGGACAGTCAGGGCTACCCAGAGAAACTCTGTCATGGAGAATCAAAATAAGCAAATTAAATGCATAATGCATATATATATAATATATATATGTATGTGTGTGTGTGTGTCTGTGTGTGTGTGTGTACATATCTGTGACAAGATAAATCAAGGAAGTGGCACAAACCAAAGATGTCTTCCAACATAGTAGAGTCGTTGTCTTCTAAGAGAGTTCGGCTGGCTAGCCAAACCAGTGTAAACAAGCTTCCATTTTAGTGAGGAAACATTCTCAAAAAATGAAGTGGGGGACCAAGGAGATGGCTCAGCTAGTAAAGGTGCCTGCTGATAAACTGACTCTAAGTTTGACCCCTGGAACCCAGAATGGAAGGGGGAAACAACCCCTGCAAGTTGTCCTCAGATCTCCAGACATATATCCGTAAACACGCGCGCGCACACACAGAAGAGTGCGCATACGTGTGCATGCTAAGTAAATAAAAATAAATAAGCAAAGAAAAGGTAATGCTGGCATCAGTAAAGAGATACATTGTAACACCAACCTTGAGCCTCACAGAATCCAGAGCCTCCTGTTCCAATTCCTGTTCTTGCTACAATTCCCAAAGCAAGGTTAATGGGCTCCAAATCCAAAGGACAGACCACTAAAAATGCAGATTCCTCTCAATTATCCCAAACCACGGAATCCACAGCTCTGAGGGGGCAGGGCAGAGAAGCCACCATCCTACAGTCCTAGCACCTTCCCCCAGTGATGCTGATGCACACCCAAGTCAGGAGCAGTTCATCGGTTTCTCAAAAACCAAGCTCAAATCCTTCCTTCTGTTTGCCTCGAGCTTTGCCTACAGCCCCCTTTGTCATCAAAACCTGAAATGCTTTCTTTCCACTGTCAGCCTGGGCTTTGCACCTCAGTCTTCTGACTTTTCTTCTTCTCTGGAGTTCCAGGGTTCAGCCCTACATCCCTAATGATGTTAAATGGCACCAGGACGAGCATCCTTTCATACATCCATATTTAGTTGAATGTGAATAAAGAAAAACTAAACCACCAAATCCAAATCTATGATTCTATAAAGAAAAGTGAGGCTTGAGAAAAGAACAGTAAAAAGTAAAAGAAACTGGTTTTTGTTTGTTTTGTTCCTACTATTAAATTATAGTTCAGGTAGTACTCAGATGAAAAGTCTTAAGTTGGGGAAACTTTGTTCAGCCTTACCCTCAGCTCAGCCGTGCCTGGCCATTCTACAGCTCTGAACACAGGCATCCTGAGCACCTTTCTCCAGGGCAGTCCAAGCCTGGCATGCTGTGTCCTCTGGCAGACAGCTCTGAACATGACCTCCACTTTTACACTCATGTGCATGTCTTTTCCCAGCACCTTCCTGGATTCTCACAGCTCTCCTACAACACCTTGGTTTTAAACTTCTGATCTACTTAGAGTACCACTTGTTTGGAACTAAATTACCACTTAAGTGTTGTGTGTGTGTGTATGTGTGTGTGTGTGTGTGTGTGTGTTTGCACGTGTATGTATGTACATGTATAAATTTATATATGTATACATGTATATACATATGTGTATACAAATATTAATATATGTGTATATACATATATGCTACTGTCCTTTCTCTAGAGAGATGAAAGCCCCTTTGGAGTAACCTGTCGCCTCTTTTTATCCCTGGGTTGATTAAAATGATAAGCTTGGTAGAGTTTGACCACATAAGGGGAACTCAGCAGACAGATGAGTTCAGAGGCAGATGAAGTATTCCATAGGAAAGACTGGGTAGCTGCTTTGTGCCCTCCACATTCCCTACTTCAGGCTGGGCTTCAGAGCCATACCTACAAAATGGTATACCTCTTCATTTATTCCAAGAAGAGAGCCCAAGGGTTTGCAGGAAATTCTACCTACAGCTACACACACCTACAGCTGTGCGTGCACTTGGGTGACAGGCATGGGGAAGGTGGCCCTTCTGTGACTTGTCTCCATTTCCAGCTGTGTGGCTGGGTCCCCATATTCATTTCAGAGAGCAGTCACAGCTTCCCTCAGGCAGAACCAGCCCCACCATTTGAGTCATCCTTTGGGCTTCTCTCAGTCTTGTTTTTAATCTGTCCAATGTCTGTCATATCCAATTCACACCTGCTATAAGGCAGAAGAGATAATGATTTTGAAAGCACTTTATGTTATCGCACACAATAAAAATGTCAGGGCCACAGCATATGAATCTGCAGGGCTAATAAATAGCCTGGGAGACCAGACAGACTGTTCCCCACTGGGCAAACAGTGAGCCCTAGGAGGTGAGGGCTCAACCTCCAACCCACCTGTGCCTGCCATGCGACCTTGGGTACCCACTTAGCTTCTCTGGAACTCAATGTCCTTGTCTGGAAATGTTGCCTGTGCACTAGAAGATCTGGGCTAGAGCCAAATCCAGCATAAATGTAAGAACCCTGGAAAAATGGCTATCAAGCCATGAGCTCTGACTGAGCACTTGCTTAGAAGAGCTTAGGAGAGAGAGTAGCATCCTGTTCTACTCTGAGTTTGGAGGAGCCCTCAGTTCAGTATTGCCAGAGAAATTCAGATACATCCTTCCAACTGGTGCATGGCTATGGAAAACCTGAGCCTTCTGCTCATCTTCTCTGCTCTCTGCCCATTGCTTATCCCCTCTTAGACCCTCCTGCAACAGGCCCCACCTTCCTGATACTCTAGTCAAAATTGTCTTCCCCTTTTTATACAAAACACAGATGTTTAGCACCGAAGTCTGTTTGTGAAGTTGGTTAAGCCTCGATGCTCCTTTGGGCATCACAGTGAACATCAGTGAAAGGAGAGTGGGAGGCCGAGGTCAGGATCCTAAAGTTTGCCTGCTGTCTAACGTGGAAGCCACAGATCTCCCAGAGCTGAGCTGTGGCTTACAAGGGTTGCCCTAAAAGCCTATTTAGTAACCATGGTTTCCAGATGGCTCTACCACATCCAGGATCATAAAAAGAGCATGTCCTATTTCCCCTTAAAAACTCCATGTCCTTGAAAAATATATTTAAAAATCTGAGGTGAAGTGATATGCCAAGGGCATGTGCACTCTCTGACCCTACGATATTCATGAAGTTATCTGCTGTCAGCAGATGTGATTCTCCCACAACTCTTCATGAGGCAACGCAGACAGCTCTCTGTGCAGACCAACGAATCTTGAAAATATATTCATCTGTAGCAACACTTGCTCCAGGTAAAAACATGTAACAAACATGAAGATAGAGAGATTCACTTCCTAATTTAATGCTGTTCCTACAAGAAGAGAAAAGGTGGGGGTGTTTTCTCTGACTGTCCAAGTGCCAAGGTTGAGTGCATTTGGTTTAAGGTATATTGGCAAGGCCTACTTCAAGTCCCTCACATGTAACAGCGGAATCAGCTAACAGCTCAATTTCAGAAATAGTGTTTGATCCTACAATAGCTTAACAATCAAAGCTTGGAAGCATATCATCTTAAGATTCAAAGTCCCGACTTCCTATCACCACGAACCCTTTGAAAATACAGCATTCTAAACAGCTGGGCAAAGCAAGCGGAGTTGTTTGTGGGACTCCACAGAGGGGACACCTGGGGATGAGCACCTTCTGGTATGTCCTCAGCAAATGAGCTAAACAGTGATTTAGGAAGAGGAGGCTTCCTGCCAGAATGATTTAGAAAACCACTCACCAGGCTATCCAGGATAAAGCCAGGAGGCACAAAAACCCTCCAGTGTGAGCTGCACGTGTGTCTCCAAGGACAGAGAGACCCACCCACACACAGTCACTCAGCCAGTCCACCACGCATTTGCAGATTCCCTCCACCAACCTATGCACCTGCATTCCCGGATCTCTCCCAACTTACAAGCCCTCTCTGTACTGTCCACTGTTGGGAGGGCACAGAGGGAACAAGGGATAGCGCCCATCTGTCAAATCTCATCTTTCTTATCCCACTGTGTATGTCTCTCCACCTACGAAATAAAATGTTCCTCTTCAAGAAAATTGAGACATATATGCACACACAGACAGCCCAGAGCCCCAGGACCAATGTTTAGGCAGCAAGTCTTTCCCTGGGACCCGGACTCCCGGACGTGGAGGGGCTCGACTCACCCAGTCCTCGAAGTGACGGCTCCCATTCTGCAGCAGCTCCTCGAACTGGATGGTGCAGTTGGCCACGAAGTCGTCGTAGCCGATAGGAGCATCGTGAAAGACAGCCAGTTCGATCTTGCGCCCATTGCACACATCAGTGACGAACTCATCGTGCCAGGCCGGACTGTTGGTCTTCTGCTTGGTGGCTGTTTGGCCGATGCGCGAATCGTCCACGTTAAGGGCAATGTAGGGGTCCAGAAGGAACGTCTGTGGCCGGGGTCCCACCGCATGGCGCAGCGACCAGGCTGTGGGCTTCAAGCTCACGGCCTCGCAGATTTTGATCTTAAGAAGGCCATTGAACACTACCATGGTCGGGGCGGGGGTCACTCCGTCCGCCCCGAGGGCAGGATTGAAGAGCTGGAGCAGGCGCGCCGGGAGCCTGGGGGACTCCTGGGTCCCCTCTTGCCCCACCCCACTCACTCGCTACACCTTGTGGCGCTGCGTCCTGGCGCCGGCGATTCTCAGTGAGTGCATGTATTTCCTCGCCGGATTCGTAACGGAAAACAGGGAGGGGGGAGAGCTGGAGACGTCCGTTTTTGGAGCAAGTCTCTCCCCACCACCACCGGCGACACCTCCACGGGAGGAGGCGAGATGTCGCCTCCGCTGCAAGCCGCGGGGGCTGCCTCGCCGCCTCGCTTGTTCTTCGGGTCCGTGTGCGGAGAAGCAGGCGCCGCGACCGGCGCTCACCTACCTTTCCGAAACATAATCCCCGGGCAATTTCGACTCCCGGAGGGGGAGGGGGCGGCGGGACGGGGCGGGGACGAGAACCGGGGGCACAGATTTCAACCCGGATCCTCTTCGCCCACCCAGCGCCTGCCTCGGACGGCGCGGGGCGGAGGGTGGACTGAGGGATGTGCAGTCTATCCGGAGGGATGCATGTCGAGAGGAAATGGTCCTCCCCGGAGCCAAATTTTTTAAAAATCCACAAGCCGCACGGCCAGCCCCGCCGTCACCTCCCGGGCCAAGCAGAGCCGCGCCGCAGCCGGCGATCGCGAGGCGCCCGGTGCCCCGGATCTCACATCCGCGCGGGCTTGGGAGGTAGAAGTGGCCGCCACTCGGGTTCGGGGCGCAGGCCGGCACCCGGCGGTGCGCAGCGGGGCGGCCGGGCAGGGACTGCGACTCGGCGCGGCCCCTCCTCCCGCCCGCCGGCGCCCGCCCGCCCGCCCGCCGCGCTCCCCGCGTCCGCGCTCTCGGCTGCCGCCGGCTCGCCGCCCGCTAGAGAGCTCAGCCCGCGATCTGCTTCCCTCGATCGCCGTGCGAGCGATTCTCCCTCCCTCTAATGCAGGAAATGCGCAAAAGACGTCAGTGTGTGTGTGTGTGTGTGTGTGTGTGTGTGTGTCTGTATGTGTGTGTGTGTGTGTGTGTGTGTGTGTGTGTCTGTGTATGTGTGTGCACGCGCGCGCGCGCGCGACACTGTTTGGGGAAATAGAAAGTTTTGCCGGTTGGGGGAGCAATACGAGAAAAGTGAGCCGAGCAGAAAACAGCAGCGAGCGGGTCGGCCCGGTCCGTTGGCGGCGGCGCGCGGGGGAGCAGAGGGAGGACACCGCGCGGGACCCAGGAGTGTGGCGGCGCGGAGGTGCGGGAGCGACTGTCGCAGACCGAATCTGTGCTCCTCGGATCTGACCCGGGAGAGCCGGGTCTGGACCCGGAGAGCAGCGGGCCGCCCTTCTCTCTCGCACTCTGCGGCCGACACCATCGTTTAGAGCTGGGGCTGGAGGAATGGAGGGGGTCGCAACGTCCAAGAAGACTAAGCACCTTCCCCCAATCTGTCTGAACCGCGGTGGTCACCAGCCGCCCGCGGAGAGCTGGCCTGTTTGTCCCTCTGCCCTGGGATTCTACTGTGCCGCGATGGGGGAGGGGAGCCCCGGACCGCTGAGCCCTTCTGCTGGGTGTGAGTTTTGAAGCCCTCTTTTTTGCCCCTTGGGGAGACTCTCCCCTCTGGGGATTTGTTCCGGACCTGCTCGGGTTGCAAGAACTTGTTGACAAGTGGAAGGCTGGTAGAACCTCGGCCCGGCCTGGTTCGAATGTCTGTTTATTTCTCACCGTGACTCCGCCTACTTCTGCGGGACCTCGTGTGTGCCCCTTAAGGGGACAAGGCTCGATCTGCGCACTGACAACCGGAGTTCGGGCTGCCGGAAAGCCGGGTGCGCCTTCCTGGGGGCCAGTGGCTGTATCCAGGCTAATTTCCTCGGTAACCTTTAAACTCCCTGGAAGAGGCCGCGACGGCGGCTGGTCACGTGAGGCGAGCCCTGGGCTGCTGGGGAAGAATTTCCTCAGCCCGGGACCGGGACAGGGAAGGCTGGCGGCAGGGCATGGCTCTGCGCCCAGGGGACTGGGAACCTGGGAGGGCCGAGCTGAGCGCGCCGGGCCCGGGGCGCCGCGCAGCGGGAACTTCCAGCCTGCGCCCGGGAAGGGGCTGGTCCCGCAGCTCCCCGCTGTGTGAGTGGAAAAAGAAAACCTCCGCCCTCACCCGAGTGCCAAGGCAAGTCCGGCTGTTCCTAGGGAGGGTGAAAAGGCTGAGTGTTTATCTGGCGACTCTGATAAGTGTAGACCAAAATGTACAAACCGCATTCCGTTCACTTTTTCCTTTGTGGAAAAGGGTTATCATTTCTTGTAGTTTAAAGATGAGGAGGCAGTCTCCAGGAATGACATATTAAGCACAGTACACCGCCCCCCCCCCCAAAAAAAAAGAATTCAGGGGTTTGAGTTCAGGCAGATCTCCCAAAGTGTTAAGTGTGCAGTCACGCCTCCTCCTTGTAGCTTACTAATATTCCTGAGAGCCAGTCCCTGTGGCGTGGGATAACTGAGTATCGGATGCTGAGAAAAAATGCACCTTTGGCAATAATTATGGTCTTAAGACGTGGTGGCGTACGCCTTTAATCCCAGCACTTGGTAGTCAGAGGCAGGCAGATTTCTGAGTTCAAGGCCAGCCTGGTCTACAGAGTGAGTTCTAAGACAGCCAGGGCTATACAGAGAATCCCTGTCTCGAAAAAACAAAAAAAAACAAACAAAAAAAAATCGTTGGCGCTTAAAAACTAATTTTAAAACTTCCTTTAAGGACATGCAGTAAAAGGTAATGACAAACGAAACTTTCTCAACAGACTATGTGTTTAGGAAGCAAGCCCAGTGCTAAGTTTAAAGAATGCCAAAAATTCATTAAACAAAGTGGTATTTAAGTCATATTTTTAAAAATAAAAGGTAATATTAATTTCCAGGATGAACAGAACATGCCAATTTTAGATCATTTTATATATTTCACAAAGTACAATTCTTTTTACTTGGTTTATTGGCCCCCATTAAGCTTTATACATAAATGGAATGCTTCACTTCCCCTACCCTGTCCTGGCCCTGCTGGGCAGTCCAGCCATTCAGGGATTTCTTGAAGTTAGAGACCAGAACTTAACTAGTTGGTGTTTCCTGATATCTCTCTAATTTTGTCTGATGGGCCCTATCTGACGTGCAAATAGAGTTTGAATCGAAAAATGATAGACAGCCAGGCAGTGGTGGCACACGCCTTTGATCCCAGCACTTGGGAGGCAGAGGCAGGTGGATTTCTGAGTTCAAGGCTTAGTCTGGTCTACAGAGTGAGTTCCAGGACAGCCAGGACTACACAGAGAAACCCTGTCTCGGGAAAAAAAAAAGAGAGAGAGAAGAAGAAGAATATAAGAGTCTCTTGCCATCTCTGTGGCTACCTTAAAACAGAGAAGCCACAAGCTCCCTGGGCATCCTGGTTAAGGAGAAAGAGAAAAGGGGAGAGGTGGAGGGAGGGAGAGAGAGAGAAAGCTAGCACCTGCCTCTTAAGAGACTCTCCAGGTACACAACCAGACAGCCATTCTCCAGGGAGAGTCTACATTCAATTACAGGTCTTTTGCATTGGGAATACAAAACACTTGGCCAAACAAAAAGAGAGAAGTCATCACATCTTTGTTCCTAAATAAATCCCTCACCTTCCCACTCTCTAACTTAGCCACATGAGAACTCCCCAGGGACACCATGAATATATGAGACACCAGCTCGTCAAAATTCCTGACACACACACACACACACACACACATACACACACCCTGATTTCAAGACAAGGTCTCACTATGTAGTTCTGGCTGTTCTTGAACTCACTATGTAGACCAGCCTGGCCTTGTACTTACAGAGATTTTCTTGCCTCTACCTCCAGGTGCTGGGACTCAAAGGCATGAGTATCTATGCTCGATATAAGGGAGCACTCTTAAATTTACCTGGAGGAGAAGTGGGTCTAAAATAACCTGCTTCAGACTCCAGGTGAAAAGGAAAACAGGCCCTTGCCAGCTAGGGCTTAGAATATAAGCTTCTGATCATAATTACTGCCTCCTTGGTCCTCTTGGCCCTTGTATACAATGTAAAGGACAAGAAGGCAACTATGTATACACTGAGTTACATGACCTTTGGATTGTAACAATAGTCTAGTTATTTCATAATCTTTGAGAAAGGGCAGAGGAGAGGAAGAACAAAAATGATGTAAGAATGTACAAAGATGATCAAGCTGGGACGCATGCAGAAAGGGCTAATGGTCCAGTGCAGTGTGGCTGCCCAGGGTGGTACAACCCGTGTGGCAACATTTCCCGGAATAGGAGCAGCATCCCTTGCCTGGGGGAGCTTAGGAAGCATCACTACAAGGCCTTTTGAGTCAGAACCTTCAGCAGCAAAATGGGAAAGACATAGGAGGCAAAGAGAACAGACCATGACACATGGGAGGAGCTATTCAGCCTGGCTTATGCAGGTGGAAACAGGACAGGAGGTGGGCAGGAACCTAATAGTTAAAGATAACTTGGCCATGCAGATGTGTTTGAACTGCTTCCTATAGAGACACTGAACATTCTGTGCTTGAGAAGTAGCTTCTAGAATTAATTCTTTTCAAAACGGCTTGCACTCAGGGGTATAACTCAGTAACCCAGTGTTTCAGGGTGCCTGGGGATAAACCCCCAATGCAGTGGGAGGGCTGTGGAGAGTAGCAAGTGGATGTTTTCTCTTCTGTAACTTCTCATCTACTCACCTCCAAACTGGGCCAGAGCAATGCACTGCTGAAGGCGACTTGCCCTCTAGCCAAGAATGAGCCCTTCTGTGGATGTTGTTTAAGTCTGCTAACGGGGAGGAAGGAGGGGCCTGAACCGTAGAGGGATGTGTTCATGTCTGTCCCCACCCACTGCTGTGCCAGTTGTTGCCATTTATAGACACTTAATGGGCCTCGAAAAGGTCACCCTGGTCAGGGTCTATCATCCATCCCTCACAGGCTCTGCTGAAAAGACACATGCATGTTGGTGGGAGCTCTGCTCCAGGGAGCATCACTCTTGCTCCTGTGTCCAAGCTCACTGAGCAGACCTAGGCACAGGGCAAGGGCTGGCTGCAGGGTCTTCTGCAGGCAATTGATGAGTGCTGGGAAAGAACTAAGTCTCTGCTGCTCACTAGTCGATAGCTAGAACCAGTACGTGACCCCTCTCACTGACTCCAAGGGGGCTGGGAAGTTCTACCATGGGCACAGGCAATGCCCTGGAGTAGTCAGTGGGTTGCTCTCAGACAATTGGTACAGAACAGAGCGTCTAGACCCACCTTGGTGGGCAAATAGCCTAGCTGATAAGTGTCCTAAAAGGGTGGAACATGATTCCCAGCAACGATCACAGAAAGTTTGGCACTGTTTGGTCCCCAGTGGACATAGAGAAAACATGGGTGATATGGGGAATCTCTCCTCCTATTAGAACCAATGCCCTGACTCCATGTTCCCCACTCTTTCCTTCATATGGCATTCTACAGAGCACAAAGACCCCCAGTGCCACACTGGAATCAAGACCAAACTCAGGAGCTAAGCACACAGCACAGAACTGAGAACCCGTGTGTGGTTCTCAGCAGGATGTGACAGAGCACTTTGCTGTCTTTATTGTTATTAAATGAGGCATCCAACACATAGAAAAGTTGACTGACTTGTCAAAAAGGAAAGCAAAAAGGCTAATTAGAGTTCTAGTCCCAAATCTTAAACCTTCTAGTTAAATTCACTGCAAAAATAAATAAATAAAATAAACATTGTCATGCTGGGACAATGCAACACTTTCAATGATGGCAATGTGAATTATATTTAGTTCCTTAGTAGTGACTTCTGCTTATCCAAGATCTAGACTTGTCTTAATTTTTTCTAAATTAAACCAACCTTATACCAGTACGATATAACCTTTTTAATAAAATTTGCAACATATTATAATTATGATATGCTTACTCCCAAAGGAACAATGGTATTAATGGTATTGATGGAGTTCTTATGTTGTTTTGGTCATTAAAAGGCTTAAACAAAATCTCTCTGTCCTTCTCCCTCTCCCTCTCCCCACCTTCTGTGTGTGTCTGTGTGTGTGTGTGTGTGTGTGTGTGTGTGCGCACCTCTGTGTGTGTGTGTTTCAAGGCAGGATATCACTGTGCTCCACTGTGCTGGACCTGGCACTCGCTATGTACACCTGACTGGCCTGGACCTCACAGATATTCTCCAAATTCTGAGCCTTGAGCACTTCGAGCAAAGGCATGCACCACCGTGCCTGGCCTAACCTCTGGATTGGTACATCTTGACACCTATTACTTTTAGCTACATCAATGTCACATCTGGCTTTTGACACCTGTGCAGATGCTTCCACTGGCTACCACGTACACTTTGGACACTCAACCGACTCATTGCTGCTTTCTCACCTGCCTTTTCAGGATCAACTAGGGTCAAGGGCAGGAAATATTGCTGTTTATCACTGATAAGAATCAGGCACTATAAAACATATTACTAGAACTTGTTAAGCCCACCCGTTCTGTTGAGGCAGCTGCACTGTTGGTAGACTTTTCTTTGGTAAAGGCCCTGGTCCTCTGTGGACACAGCATCACTGTCCGTCTTTTGTGAAGCTCTAGCCCCCTTCCAGAACTCTGTTACCTTCTTCCTCATACCTCCTTCTGCATGATATAGTTATTTGATACCTGCCTTAATCTGCTACCCCCCCTCCCCCGACACACACACAAGTTTCAAAGTTCAGAGGCTCAAGTGTGACTCTTTTGGAACTCCCGGGTATCTTGGGCATAGTGTTGTAGTTAAATGACTCTTGTGAGACAATGATTCTGGTATGGTTCTTTAAGTTGTTTGGATAACACGAGTCAAACAAAAGGACTTTTTTGATAACTTTAGCTCTAGAAACATTTAAAAGAAGAGGGGTGTTCTACATCTTGTAGGTTCTCCATTGTTTGTCCAAATGAGTGTCTGAGTCAGTAGATTAGGGGAAACCTGGTCAGCTCCTTCATGCCATGCCCGGCTCTGCGAGCCCATGGTGCCCTCTGGTGGACGCTGGCACAGACGCTACCGGTATCTAATGGTTCCGGCCGTGAGCTGAGCTAATGAGAACTACCCCTCACTTGTCCAGATTTGCTCTGGCATCTCTCTACTTGTTCCCCAGTTCACCACAGTCCAAGCCAGTGCTAAACTGACTGGGGAATAGAGTCTAAAGAGGGCTCCAGAGGCTCTGTTATCTTTTGACGAGCATCTGTAAAGTGTCTCAGAACAGGGGCCAGCAGGGTAGACAAGGAAAAGGTTTCTGCTTATCTCTGAAGGAGCTTTTGGAAGAGGCAGCTAAGCCAGGAGCTTAGAAAGGATGAGGGTGCTATAAGCCATTGTCCTAGGAGAATTCTGAAGCCTGATGCTCATCCAACACATCCGATGCAAGAATGCAGCAGACACCTCCCCCCAACACACACACACACACACACACACACACACACACACATCAGCCGTAGGTACAAAGGCTTGATATAGAGACAACACATGGTTTGACATGAAGGGCCAGAGTAACGTGGTAGGTGGGGGTTTCATCTTTTTAGCTCAATTAAAGCTCTGTGACTTACTCACTCTCTGGAAGCTTTCTTTTCCCTTATCTAGACATAATCCTGTATAGACTGCTGTGTTACACATAAATAGGCTGTTATGTCTATTGAAGTGTCCTGCCTATTGTATAGACATAAACACCATAGACATATATTGCATGGGTATACACACACACACACACACACACACACACACACTCATGTCCATGGTATAGACAAAATAGCAAGCTACAGAGATAGGGCAAAGGAAAGATCATTGTGCATGGAGCCACTGGGCTCATCCACATGCCCATCACAAGTGAGAGACAATTACAAGATGCTGCTACCAGGCGTGTGTGTGTGTGTGTGTGTGTGTGTATGTATATGTATGTATATGTATATGTATGTATATATGTGTGTATATATACACACATATATATGGCACACCACAAATATACACATGTATATGATGTATATATATATGTGGCTTCTCAAAATGAGGAGCTCTGACTATCTATGTGACAGGCAATTCCATGATGTTTGGTTCAGGAAAAGCTGAGACACATGGGCTTGTGGTTCATGTGTTTAACAAACTAAAATCAGGAGGTAAGGGAATCCTGGGGGCGTTAAGGCTTGCCACAGAGACTCACACTGCACATTTCTGGGATCTGTAGGTCAGCTCCTGACACGAGGAGAAATCATAAAAAATGGACAAGGAGTTACCTCTGCCCAGGTGTGAGGAACAGTCAGAGTCAGGAATGCTCAGAGTTGGTCCTTTATGAACCACACGGCAGCCAGAGCTGGGCAT
>JADRCD010208767.1:9666-26160 GCA_019843815.1 Montemys delectorum
CTCTCTCTCTCTCTCTCTCTCTCTCTCTCTCTCTCTCTCTCTCTCTCACACACACACACACACCCCAATGTAAACATGTTGAGGTGGTTTGTGAATACCAGTTTTACATAGTACTCATATGCATTCTTCTTTTCTTTTATTCTTTCTCTTTCTTGCTTGCTTGCTTTCTTTTTTGTGTCATAATTATCATGGTAGAAATGATGTAACCATCACAGCCCACTTATATCCAGATCAATTGGAGGGGGGTGGGGTGGCGAGAAACAGTGTATTTACTAAAAACTAAACGAGCGGGTCCATGGATAAGGAATGGTTTAAAAAATATAATTAATCAAGACAAATATTTTTAGTGCAATATTAATCAGATCCAAAGAACTGGAAAAAAAAAAAAGGCTGATAATCTTAAGTTTCAAGATGAAGTCTGGGGAAGTTAGAATCAGAGGGTAAGAGAGCTGTAGCAGAGCAGGCTCAGCCTGGTCCGGGTCTAGTCAGGAGATGACATAACACCTGCCAATCTCCAAGGGATCTAAGCCAGAAGGGAGTCTCCAGCAGCAGGCTCCCTTTGGAAACTGGTCATTTTTATTTATGCTTTTTACTCTACATGCTGTCAGTAGAATCCTTGTTGACCAGAGTGACCCCAGGCAAGAGCCACTGCATGTGGCAGGGATTGCATTCAACTGTGTGTAGAGGAGGACAACATTTAAGACATTTTTAATGAGTTTAAATTTGATTACTGCTAATTTGGAAGATCTTTAATGAATGCCTAGCACTATACAGATGTTTACATGGGGGAGACTATGTGGTTAACAGCAACTTTGAGCACATTGAATACACATTAGAATCCATTTTGTGGAGAACAAAAGAGTCTGACAATGCCTTAAGATAACTGATCAAATAAACTGCATGAAATTAAATTTTAAAATTACAAGACACTATTCTGTAAAATGAAGACTGACATCGATTGGAATTAAACTATTCTGACACCCCCGTTTAAATTCACAGCATATACATTAATTTTTCTGAAAACTAGATTATCATGATCAAGGAAAAACACTTATAATTTCTAAAAAAACATTGATTTGAATAATGCTAAAGGGATTTTAAAATTGTAGGAAATTGGACAAAGGAGATAAACATGACCCCAGATGCCAGCCCCTGAGGACAGCCTACCTAGTACAATGTTTTTTCTTGTCATTTCCTCATACTAACGTGTTCCAGAAAGTTTTAACTTAGTTTCTAAAGTATTGGGGGGAGGGAAGAAACATGAGGCTACCTGCCTGTGTGTTTATAATACCACATGTTTGATTTTTATTGGGTGTTTTCCAGGGCTTGCATTGCCATCCACAAGCCATGATATGAAGCTCCCTTCGGGTGAGCATTGCCAGGCAGCCTGTCAACAGGCCAAGGAAATGAGGCTCTGAGAAGCCCACACTGCCAGGACACACTGGGCTAGCCTGTCTCAGCACCAAGCACTTTTTAGACTCCATCTTCTCTACCACTTGCAAAAAGCACCATTCTGGGAACAACTCCACAACACGCAGGGAGGCACGCATGTCTGAAGATGCTGCATTTCCCTCAATGAGAGTCCTGTATGTAGGTGTACACAGGCATAAATATTACCAGATGGTTGTCAAGAAAAAAGCGAAGATAATTTTTAATCCAACAATTCACTACAATAACAGGAGGACTTGGAGTACAAACAATTGAATGTACTCCAGTGTTCACCAAGGAGTAGACCTAAGGCAGACATTCAGTTTTAACTTGAGCACTGTGGTACCAAGTGGACAGGCATAACTAGTCATGTGGCAACTTCTAGTGTTCCTAGAATAGAAATCACTGAAAATGTGGTTATAAGACAGTGCTCTCAGAGGGAGCATTTTCAAACAGACCCAGGGATGGATTTGCATCTTAAGTAGGACCAGCAGGAGGAGCATTTTCAGTTCTAACACTCTCTTTTTTAGGACTTAAAAGGGTTTTGCTGTTGTTGTTGTTGTTGTTGTTATTAATGTTGTTGTTTAAGTAGCGTTGGCTTTTAGAAATTGATTAAAAAAAACAGTCGTAATAGTCATTTAATATGAATTTGTAGTAACTCAGATGAATGGTGCTCGAGAATCATAAAACTTTGGTTAGTTAAGTCAAGGTTCCACTGTGTTTGATTTCCCCGCACCATGAAATATTTGTCAAGGATTTATTAAAAGTTTCTTTAGATCTGAAAATATGATAAATATAGCAATGATTTAAATATACTGTTATTCTTCTGTGCAAATAGAAATAATAGGACATATCAATGAAAATAATAAAACTCACTTTTAATAAACATACCAGACTTTTAGTAAGTACATGGGGTTTAACTATTAAAATTTCCCCTGTTAGAAGACATACACTTATTTAATATTTCATCACCTGAAATGCTTGTGATGGCCTTGAAAGCCAGAATCTATCACACTGCCTGACTTGATTGTAACTTGCTTCAAATGACTCGCAGCCATATCCAAACAGGTAAAATGTTCAGAAGATAAAGGTTTCCATGAGTATTACTGTTAACAACATACTACAGTTTAAGTACAAGTCAAAATTGACTTCAAGCAGAGACATGCTATTTTAGGTAACATGAAAGAGGCATTTTCATCTGCTTTGAAGGCATTACAGGTTTTTGATATTCATATTAGATATATTCATCCAGCTCAATAATTAATTGTAAGTCCCAAAGGTTACAGGGCAAGTCAGCTCAAAGACACATTTCTCTTTTTGAATCTCTCCTTCCCCCGACTGCTGTATCTTAACAAGGATTTGAGGATGATGCTCAGAAAAGTAAAATTAAAATTTTATGAAATTATATGAACTGCACACACACATACATATGTGTATATATGTATATGTATATATACATGTATGTATATATCATATATCTGTAACTTCATCTTTCTATGAATTAGGGTATATTTCTATTCATTTAAATATACTTTAATAATCTTTCATGATTTTTTATAAGTTTAGCATTCAACAGCAGAAAATTCGATCCCTTTAACAGGTGAGCACTTTCCACCCATTTCTGTTGATACTGCTTTGCATATTTTAGTTTTAGAATTCCCACTAGCCCAGCGTCTTTCTGGGAAAAGAACTGCAGATGTTTATTCTAACAAAGAATGAGCCCTGCTGTGTTGCAAGTAGGATCCCCTCCCCCAGGTCTATGAGGCTAATAAGATTTAATTAAAGACATTCGCCATTGTGTCATTAGAGCTCTGTGCTGATTGGACCCCACAAGGCTAGATACTGTGTGTCAAAGATTGACTAAAGGACATTTCATGTTTAAGGATGAGCTGTGCAGGGCCTGGTCTGAATTGAAGCACCCACTAAAACAATATGTCCTAACTCAACATGGCAAAGTCAGTAACGTTTTGGGTTAAATACCTTGAAGCAACAGTGAATTCCTTTGGCTCTTGCAATTCAGGAGCTGAGAAGATGAACATCTGAAATGGTGTTAAATCTACGCCTGTGGACTGGCGTTCTTTGTTGCAAATATTGACAGAAAATAAGGAGGAGGAGGAGGAAGAAGACTCGCTTAGACAATCATTACCTTGAATTAGGATTTGGATATCCTCAATCAGTGGTAACATTTTTAATAGACTTTGGCTGACATATTAGCGAATCTGCTACAGACCAATGACAATCTTGCTTTTATTTGATGGTAAAGAGATAGTGTGCTTGTGCTTCTCTGTTAGTTCAGATTGAATTCCTTTTTTGGGGCTCCATCTATCTAGCACATCCTGCAGGAGCATACCTTCGCTATCCATGGACGATGCCTTGACTGACCTAGAAAGAAAGAAGGCATCTGTGTTACTCGGTGCAATATAGAAACGAGAAGAAAAGAAAGAGGAGAGGGAGGGAAGGGGCAAAAGGAGGAGGAGAATGTTGCCTGTGATTCCTGCGCTTCTTTCAGCCTGAGGTAAAATGCATTATATGATAACCAATATCCCTGTCTTATTAAGCAGGTATATACATTTTAATCCCGTACATTATTGCCATTTGCTTTTAATTGTCCCAACAACAAAAGCTTCCAAAATGATGAATTTGGCTTTTAATAGGCAAATTCTCCCACATTTAAGGCAGCTTAATTGTTCTTAGAGCAATCTACAACCATGGTTTCAGTGTGAGGCTTTAGAAATATTTGCTGAAGTATGGATTAAGTTGCAGAATCAAAATATGTGTGTCTTAAGCATTTCGGTAGTTATCTGTGTAGGCTAAGAAAATGAGAGTATAATAAATATAAATTGATTTGACTATTCAAAAGGAGGACTCTTGTGCTTTCATTAACTATTATTTTTTTTGTATTATTAATGCACCCCCAAAGTTGCAAAGCTCTCATTCCTCCTGGGAAAAATTTTAAAAAGTAGGCTCTTCATGTTGATGAATACTGTACTATGTATTGGTGTGTGTGTGTGTTTTCTTGTGAGTCCACCTACAGTGTTATGCTGCTTTAAAATTTATTATGCTGATGTTTACATTTTCTCTTTGGGTAAATTAATTAAAACATTGGTATTGCAAAACAAAACCAGCAGAAACTTATTACTTTATTATTGACATTGTTCTTCCTTTTCCTAGAACAGGTTTCAGCCCCGGCCGTAAGCCTGCGTTAGGTGGCCATGATTGATGCTCAGCTCAAACTGTCCACATTTTCTGCCTCATGCATCATCATCAGGCCCCTCTAACACTACCGTCCCGAAGCTGTCCTACTTTCTGATTCCTGGTTTTTGCTGGTGATTCATGAGATAGAACAGTAAAAGGGAAAAAAAAATCTCACCTTGGCTTTTCACAACGTATCATTCTCTGTGAGAATTCTAGTTTTGTTCATCAGATTCATGCAAATGTAATATTGATTGACAGTGATGCATATAGATCCACATGCACAATGTGCTACGTAGAAAGCACTAAAATGTTCTATTAGTGGCAGAACACACACTGATTATAACCTACTTTGAAACTAGAGTGAAAACTTAATGAAGACATTTTATATTTTGTACTTCCAAACTTTTTCTTGTCCTCCATTTTCCGCTGACACTACCTGTATACAGATGTGTGTGTGTGCACATTTATGTGTGTGGGGCCAGAGATTAATGTTGGTCATCTTACTTTATCATTCTCTGACTTACTTTTTAAGACAGGGCCTCTCACTGAACCTGGACTCTGATTCCATTAGACTGGCAGGGCAGCATGACCTGGGGATTCCCCTGTTTCTTCTTCCCCAGAAATATACCTGGTTTTGTTTGTTTGTTTTGTTTGTTGTTTGTTTGTTTGCTGTTGTTATTTTCACATAGATACTAAAGATCAAACTCAAGTTCTCATACTTGTATAGAAAACACTTACTGATTGAGCCATCTACCCAGTCCCTGAAATCATTTTAAGTGCATTGTTCCTAGAACATTAGGAGATTAAATTGTTAACTTTCTAAGCCAAGATCTCTCTCATTAACACTGGCATAAAAATTGCCAATTTTGTCCTGTAATTTTTATCATCATGAGTCTGAAATGGGGAGAAAGGAGTCCTTTCTAAAACAGTCTGGAGCACTGAGGTTTATCTCAACGTTAACTAGATGAACTCGAAATCATTTCTGTGAAAGCTTTCAAATTCAGAAGCAGCCAGGCCTTAAAGAGCCAGGGAAAGAAAGTCTAATGGTCCTAGAACTGCAGAAAGGGAGCTGCATGTTTGTGATGCTGTCTTGGAGCTTCTATTACCAGACATCAATGTTATCCCCATAGGCTTCAGGAACATATAAATACCAGGGAAGGAGCAGGTAGACCTCAAAGGGTCGGAGACACAAGCTCAAATGTGGAATTCACCTGCGAGCCAAAACTCACTGCTGATGAATTATTTCAAAGAAAAGACATGTCCGAGGGCTACTTTCCCCATCAGGCTGGACCTCTAGGTTCACCAACAAGGTCGAAATAGCAAGAATGCTCTGGTAGACAGGTGCTTCGCCAACCTTAATGGACTCCAGGCACTCGCCTGGGTATAAGACTTGGACCAATAAAGATCAGAATGGCAAGATGGGCAAGGTACAGCCCTCAAGAGAACAGGTGAGCACGCTCTGCAAGGCCTCTGAGCTGTGACCCATATGCAGAGTGGCCCATTTATAAACAGTTCTCTCTGGCCAGCTCAGGGTTGGAGAGTAATGTCAGAGCTAAAATAAATCTACAGTCTCTGAACTCCACTTGGGAAGTCAACTGTTTCATTTTATGCAAAATTTTAAAAATTTTACTTACTAATGGCATTTTAAAACTAGCAGCACTTAAAATAGTAACTTTAGGTCTGTTCAAAAATATATTCCAGGTTCTCTGTGCCACCTGGTCCTTCCTACTCTCTGCCTATGAATGAGGTTTTGAAGTCAGTGTTGCGGAGCTGTAAAAACTAGAATAAAGTTTTAGTTTGAAAAGATTTAAAAAGAAAGACAGTATTTGGACTGAATAATAAAGGAAGTGATACTCTTGGTATGGGGAAAATCATTTCTGTTTTTCATTTCTAAATACTCCTTAAGCATTTAGTCTATTCATTTAAAATGAGGTAATAAATATATTAGTCAGTTAGCATTACATTAAACTACATAAGGTCAATATCCATTACAGCTCGAAGGCTGAGCACACTCAGCTCTGTAACTGGGTGATTTTGCACATCCATGAAGATGTTAAAGGGAATTTCAGATGGAGGGATGACATTCCAGGAGAAAACAGGAAGAATGATGGCTCCAGACTTAAGCCCATTCTTTCCCACACAACGTCATTGTAAGCTTAGCTACTGACACACTCCCTTTCTTTAGAGTCTCAAGTATAACCACTTCAAAGCTCCTAATTTTGGTTTCTCAAGTAATAAAAGATGGCCAATCTCTCCCAGATAAATGCCACCCCCACACAGTACATGGAAGTGTGCACATCACCAGGAAGTTACTCATCATTGTAGGGCCCCTACACCTTAGACTCTGAAGTTTATCTTTGGGCACCGAAGAATGGATTGTCATAATTTCACAGCTCCAAACAGTCCCTCTGTGCCACCAAATTCCTATAAGAAACACAAAACTTTCTCTCTCCTTGTTCGTTTCTAAGGCGTTTTGTCTATCAGATGCTTCTACTCAGAGGAAGTCTAATGTCTCATCAAAATCTTTCTTGGCAAACAAGCACCTCTGTCAGAAGTGTCTTAATTTCTTATCCCAGAATGTTATCCACATGAAGAGTAATAAATAATTCATGTCACTACCTCTTTGTTGTGTGTCCCTGAACTGCACAGAGCTGGGAGGCTGACAGCTGGGTCAGGACCAGGCACCCAAGATCTGACATGACACGCAACTAACAAGTTCCTTTCAGTTTATCCCCAAAGAAGACAATGGTCCAAAGTGCAGAAAGAAATCCTGAACCAAAACGCAAAAAGCTTCTTTCTTTTTCCCTAAGTGTTTGCTGTGAGCTGCTTTCCGACCCACGAGCCCTGGTCATTTTACAGGACTGCCCAGCCCCCTTTCTTCCTCACACTCGCTTGGCCATTTACGCCTGGCTACGGATCAATATGAGCAATTCTTGGAGAAATACGATGTCTCCATGACAACCAAGCCACAAATTCTCAGTGGAAGGCAGTGAGACCAGTAGCCAACCCTCCAGAGGTTTCTAGGCCTATAAGGGTAAGATGTCTTAAAATGCAAGGATGGACAGAGGAAAAAGCTGGAGCAATTCATTCTTTATTACCAGTTTAATGATGCCCGATGTATGGACCAGGACTCATTTTTACAGACTCTTCCTCAGCTCCTGTATTTTCTAATTACTCTCATTTTTTTTTTGTTTTTGTTTTTTGGGCTTTCTTTGTGTGTGTGTGTGTGTGTGTGTGTGTGTGTGTGTGTGTGTTTGACGTGTTCTTTTGTTCATAACTGTCAGATGGCAAAAGCCATATCTGAATTTTACTTTCAGTCCACACTTGTATTAAGGCATGGAGGAACTGTTTTGACATTTGAAATGGCATCACGTTGATACATCATGTTAAAATCAGCGAGTGCTTAAGCAAACGCTGGACTCTAAAGATTTAACTTTCTGACAAAATTCTTGATGGGAAGCAGCCCATCAAGAACTTTAAAAACCTAGTTAGAATGAGATAGTTTCAGTCCTGACTAGAAGTCATCTGAAGAATAATTTTCAGTGTAGACAGTTAGCATTGCCGTCACCTTTCCTTTTAAGGTGAAACGAATGAACATTTTCTCTAGAGTGTTATGTCAGGGAGCGGGGCTAATTTGTTCTTTAACAATTTCTGCCATAAAAAGATGCTGCATCTCTGTGCCCACAGATGCTGAAGAGAAAGCATCGCTGGGATCGGGCATGCAGCTGCAGCTCGTCTTCTGAGGGATCCTAGAGCAGTGGAGGTTGCCAATACACACTTGCCATCACCACTGGGTCTATTGGGGTTCCAAGATGACTTAGGGGACCTGACATAGATTGCAGGCTACACCTTTCACTGAAAATTAAATCTCAGTATCTCTCCTCCGGGAAGGATCAGGGGACTGTTTGCAGCTGCCCCCTCTGTCAGGGAAGGCGACACAATTTGGAAATCTCTTAACTAAGCTGACAGCCTACAGAGAGGATGAATCAAAAATATGATACAAAGATCAGCGCACAAAGATGTCAGAGGGTGGAGGGAACACTGTAGCTACGCAAAACAGGAAAGAAATGTCCAGCCGGGAGAGATAGCTGACTCTTTCAATCATGCTGATAGGGAAGGTACTAGCATCTTATAGCTTTTGTGACCCAACAATGTCATTCAGTTTTTAGTAACAACTCCTTTTTTTGTCCCTTTGTAATTAACTAATCATTAGAATTGGGCATGCTTCAAACCAAAACAGAATAAAAAAAAATCCCCGTTAAGTTGTTCTGGCTATCTTTTCTTGGTACATTTTCCTATCTTTCCTTTCCACAAAGAGACAAGCAACTTTGACACAGAGTAAATCTTCTTCCTGATTAAGGGTTCTGATTGTCCTCCCATTGTTTGACCATACCCAGCCCTGTTTTGCTAAAGCCTTTTTTCCCAGTCAGAGTTCTGTTTGAACAGGGAAAGGTAAAGAGATTCTAGTGGCTGAGATTTGTTCCTCTCTGCTCCTCATCTCTGCATTTCTGCCTTTCTCTTGTTAGATCTCATTATTTGGAATATTTGAAATGTCAACATTTCTCTACTTTCCAGCTTCTGTGTGGATTAAGCAGTTTAGCTTAGAATTGATAATGAACTAATGGTGTCAGCTTTCCTTTGCTCGTCATAACGTCTTTGTACTTTGTCCAACTGAATTCTTGATGAAAGAGGAAAAGATAACAGCCCCACACTGTGACCTCCTGGGGGGGGGGTGTTAATTTGAGAGTGCAGCTGCTAAGAGCCAGCAGCCTTCCAGCGTCCTCCCCCACACCCTCCCAAGGACCCCAAAGCTGTGTCAAATTTATCATTTTATACTTGACTATGTTTAAATGGCTTCCACCTGCACTCTCCGACTCTTCCAAGACACATCTGTCAAGAATGTCCTCTGTATCTTGGAAGTTTGCCGAGTTCAAGTCGTTGCCATGCTTGACCGGACTGACTGAAGCTGTTAAAAAGAGAGAAAGGAGAGAGGAAGAGAAAGACAGCCATGAAAAAGTAGCAGTGAACATCATTAGACCATTTCAGACCCACAGATAGTGTGGGGCACACTATGGAAACACAAATAATAAATTGAAATAAAGTGTATCCTCTAAGTATTTATTGGCAGACACGTAATTAGTTGAAAAATCCATAGATGTGACTTTATCTCAGAAGAAAAATAAGCTTCTGGCTTTGGCTTAAAAGCTACATAGCTACAAAGTGACAAAGTGATGCTTTCGAAGTAGAAATCGTATTTTTAATGCATAAATCTAAAACAATATAGTCAATTAAGAGCACATGGGCACAGAGCAAAGCCCATCAGCCAACTCAATTAGAAAGGCCGGCTCTGCCCCATGGTGAGGCTCCTTCTGTAGGTCCAAACACAGAAACGGATTCTTTGTTTTGCACTTGGCTCTTTCTTCATCTCACCAAAACCCATGGTACCAAACTCATGCACTCAAAAAAGTCTTAAACAAAGGAAATCTTCAAGAATAGCATGAATGCATTTCACATGAGGATAAGAGGACCTAGTGTTTATAACAATAGACTATCCAAAAACTTTTCACAAGATCATGTCTTAAGGAGGGACTAGAAAGGGAAGCTGGCACCTGGCTCCAACATTTCCTGTAAGTTCATTATCAATACCAGCTATTCAACATGCAGATCCAAATATCTGTGATTTTCCACAGGTTGAAACACTTGCTGTAAACAACATACTCAATCAACACATTCTCATGTTACCTCTGCTCTAATCAATATCTGCCAGGAAAGGCAGATCTACTCAGCATGAAGGTACTCAGTGTACAGGACAAACTGAGTACCAATCACGCACAGCAGGTCACACCCACTGATCTGAGGTCGAATGCACACACATTGTTGAAGATATGCATTCCTGCAAAGTGTAAACATGTATACACCTCTGTTAATATATATCTTCATATAAGCTTACATATATACATATGTATATATTGTTGAGTATATGTACTAATATAGGCATGTAAACATATATATATACACACATATATACTATTGTTTCTCTATACATGTATACATTTATACACACAAACTACTGAGAATACATATATACATGTATATACTTCATATGTGTCTACACACATATACACACTACTTATTGCATATGTATACATTCACATCTATAATTACATGTATATATATACTATTGAACATTTCTTTATAGTAACTTTTTATATATATACACACACATTATCAAATATATATAACTCATATGTATACAAACATCCATTTATACACACACAGACACACTATTAATATATATATACACTTATATAAACATGTGCATTTGCATATATATTCATATCATACTATTGTGTATATAAATTCTAATACACACACTCATATATATACATATATAACTGACTGGGTAAATATACTCCTGTATATATACTTATACTTAGGTATATATACAGAGATACACTTTTGAAAGCAGTAGAATCATATGCTTTCCCTATTACTATAGTACACACGACTATAACTATAGCTCTTGATAATATACCATATTTATAAGTAATCAACGCAACAAACAAAAATACCTACATAGCTCATATAGAAAATGTTCTTAGGCTCAGGGTCACTGTTGCTAAACCTCCTTCAGGACATGAAAGAGCCACACAAAGCCTGGAGCCCAAATTGCTTCACATACTGGATAAGTGACACCAAGGTGTCCTGCTAAAGCCCGGCAGGAATCAGCAACATCAGCACTCTGGACTTCCATTCCTCTGTGGGCTCAGACTTGAGGCCCAGCAGTGACTCTTTAAAAGAGGCTGGTAGCAATTCTAGTCACACATTCCCTGCAGACAGGGTCAGCAGCCCTCTGGGAGCCCAGAGAGTAGCTGTACTGTGAACGGTGGGCAGTCTTTTGGAGTTGCCACTTCCTGAAAACCTTTCCTTTAGAAGCAAACACAAGGGAAGTTGAAATTCTTATTTTTAAGTAAATACACCTATATTTTCATTTTGTACAGTTGGATTTCTGAATCTGCCCTCCCACCCCTACCCCAAAGTATAAGCCAAGTCTGTCTCCTTCATTTTCTATCATATCTGCAGCAGTGCCTAGGCCACAGGGATTATTCTCCAAGGATTTCTGAAATGAATGAGTGGACCAGGGACTGAAGCAGAGGAGCCAGACTAGCTGTCCTCATAAATCAAGAGGATGTGTGCTTTCAAGGATGTGTGTTCAGTTAGATCCATGAGAAGACTACCGTTTCATACCATGTGGCTAAGTCTGTGATCTGCAATAAAATGCCTCTGTGTCCTGGTTGTCACAGATGTGGCTTCCTTAAATTTAATTTTCCTCACTTTAAATCACACGAGTTGACTATTTTTGAACTCGTGGATTTTTTGAGAGGTGCTTAAGTGGGATAGGTAAATGGAGCCCAGCTACAGGAAACTATTATACTAGTCAACTTTTATAGTCTTTTTACATGGCTGTTACCTTTAGGTATCTAGTTAACTTTCTGAAGTAGTCATGGTGGTGTTGACAATAAGGGGTGGGTCACACAGATCTATCTTTTGCTAAACACCCATGTGGTTGTAGCTCTATTTGGGCAAGCATGTTGTCTGTGTCATCTAACATACTGTTCTTTTATGATTGAACACCTTTCCTCATCTGTCCACTTAGTCATTCCTCCAACATATCTTTACCAAGTACCCATTATTAGAAATGGTATTCTAGTGGGTTCCTACCCATTAGTTCTGAACTACTGGCTATAGACAGAGTCTGGGAGAGAGGAAGCCACTGTTTTCAGATGTGTACCCACCAGTGAACTCCACTGGATTGTTCCGATCCATGGTCTTATAGAAAGCCCTGGTTAAACTCAGGGAGTCACACACACACACACACACACACACACACACACACACACACACACACGGTATAGGTGTAAGAAAGAGATTAGCAGGGAAGAAAGAGATTAGACGGTAGGGGTATGAGGTGCACTACTGTGTGAAACTGTCAAAGAACACATTTAATTAATAAAACATACCACTATTAATTAGAGACCTCCAAGGAAAGAGGGCATGGCATTAGAAGAAGCACCCTCAACTGTTATGAATGGCAATAGATTAGATCTAGCATGAGGAGATCTACCAAATGATTCTAAAAATCCAGAAAGTCAGATCAGATCTTTCAGGAACTGAATTCAGCAGGTATTATGCAGCTACCCTTTGCCTTGACTTCTGATTTCTAAGAAGTTTGGTTCTTGTGAGGGTCAAGGTTGAAGAAGGTCATTCAGGTATCTTCCTTATGGCAGATTAGTCTTTAAATATAAAGTGGTACGTGATTCACCATCCTTTCCTGGGTGGTTCACAGAGCATCCAATTAAACTTCCTGTGGAAGAAGGGACAATGCTGTGTCAATTGGGAACAGCGGGCTTCTGAGAGGTTAATTACTGCCAGTCTACCTTTCGTTTGTTTGTTTGTATGATAGGCTAATCCTTGTGATTGTCCTTTTGGGTGCTTCCTGTGGTGTTTTCCTCATTAAACTCTGACATGATGAGTGGCTGGGGTTCGTCTAATGAACCATTTCAAAACCGGTGCAATCAAAACACATTGATTTGGTGCTTATTATGGGCACAGTTCTTTGCAGAACCACAAGGGGCAAAGAAGTGAACGTACTTTCAATGAACCCTCATGCAACTTGTGATCTAGTTGATGTATAACTAGCAAAATTAGTCAGGAGCTCTAGAGTCTGTGGTCTAAGAGTGATATGCCTTTTAGGAAGGTAGAGAAGTTCTCTACTGTAAAGGACTAAGGAGGTGAAGTTTGGCCTAGCTGTCCTTGAGTGGGATTGTGGGATAATCAAAGGAAGTCACTTACACCAGAGATAAAGGCCTAGACACAGCTATGGCCAAAGACTTACTAAATATGCTAGGTAACAGACATGTTTGATGCGGCTGTCCTCTTGGGATGTTTGAAATGAATTCTCCATATTTGTCTCTTGAAGCTGTCTGTGAATTGCTGTTGTTGGCTAATTCTTCTCACCTATAGAAGTAGCTATAGACAGGTTTTTTTTTCCTTGACCTAGATAGTCAATAATTTGATCTTTACTGATGGAGGGCCCATTTATCACAGTAGCCATCCTTTCACTATACATATCGACCTTTCCTTATCAATACTGCAGTCCATTTGTAGCTCATCACTAAAGTTCTTGGGTATTTTCAGTAGTTTTTGAAGGTGCTTTTCAGAGCTTGGCAGAGAGGTGCTTCTGACATCAATACTGTGCAAATGGCTAGCCTCATCTTCAGCTTAATATCAGCTGTTTATTTCCTCAGGAGTGGATTGTGAAGCAGTCTACATCTGGAGGTTTGGGGCCCCAAAAGACACACTCTTCTCCTCGACAGATCTCCACTAATAGATAGAAGTTGGTTCTGTTCACTGGCAGAGGGGTAGCTGTTCCATTTTCTCACTACATGCTTTGAAATATTGACAACCAAAAGGCCGATGCTCTGTATATCTTTTCAATATCTCCAGCCAGTAGATACAGAGAAGAGTCTGTGTGCTCTACATGAATGTGTGGGACTATGGTACCTATAATGAGTTTATTTCTAGGTCCTAAGAAATGAAAGTCCAGGCAAAGACAATAGAAAGTCAGTATTTCTCTCTCTCTCTCTCTCTCTCTCTCTCTCTCTCTCTCTCTCTCTCTCTCTCTCTCCCCCCCCCCGTGTGTGTGTGTGTCCCTCCCTCCCTCCATGTACGTGCATGTGTATGTGTATGTGTGTGTGTGTATGAATGGTGTTTGCATGTGCATGCATGTGTGTGTGTATGTATATGTGTACAGGTTCATATTCACATACATGCATATAATATGTGAATATATCCACCATATTATTTGACCCAAGCCCATCTTTTATGGGGGTGCTGCAGATTGAACTTGCATCTTCATCCTTGCACAGTAAGTACTTTTACACTCAGTCATCTCTCCAGTGCCCCCCCACCCCCGCCTCAAACCAGTAGTTTAAAGCTACATTCCAAATATTTTAGGAAGACTCCATGGGAGAACTTATTGTTTAAATTATGTGGTGATATGGCCACACAAATCCATGCAGCAACCTCCACAGGTCTCTGATCTCTATTCTGGCTTTTATTATTTTCTAGAAACTTCCTACCCTCCCTCTTTTGCCATTTGTAGAATGATGGCATTTAATGTCAACGACAGCTAAGCCTAGAATACTAGTTGCTTTTTTAAATCACTGTGACCAAACACATAAAAGAGGAGACTTTTACTTTAGCTCATGATCTCAGAGCATCTCAGTACCAAGGAAGGAGAGACACAGGAATGCATGGGTAGCCAAAATATGTGACTGGTACTCTTCACATCATGGTGGCAGATAGGAAGACAAGAAAGCTAAACCAAAACTGGAGAGAGAAAAAGCCCTCCAAGGCCCCTCTTCAGGGACTTGCCTCCGACACATTGGGTCCATGTAACAAAGATTCTATAGCTTCTGACAAGCTGGGGACCAAGGGTTCAAACACATGAGGCAGGGGAAGAGCCTCTCTCACTCATTCCATGCCTAGCTAGAAAACAGTTACAAGAGGTACACTGGTATCCTGAATGAGAGAATATACAGTACCAATAAAAACTTCCATTCACTCTACAAACAGTACATGATCTTTTCAGATAAGTGACCACTGACCAAGCAGAGTGCTTGTTAACAATCTATAGCATTCTGCCATTGGTGAAAAATATAATAAAAGGTGTTTCCAGAAGGGATAGTCCTTCCCTATGCCTAATGGAGCAATCACACATTGCTCATAAAGTCTCCCAAGATGATGATCGTGTGCAACATCCCTCATGACAATCTACTTCACCTTGGGTTTACCAATGAAGCTTTCGTCCTCCTTTCTTGCAAATTAATGCTTATAAAAAGAATACATACAAAATATTTTCAAAATCCAAAATTCTGTGAATTATCTAACTTTAAATTTAAGACTGTAAAACTATTTCTAATTATCTTTTCTTGTTACTTGTTTCAGTAAAAAAAAAAAAAAAATCATGTGTCCTTATTACATGATGGAGCGTCTTGTGGGTATATGCCCAGGAGTGGTATGGCTGGGTCCTCTGGTAAAACTATGTCCAATTTCCGGAGGAACCGCCACACTGATTTCCAGAGTGGTTGTACCAGTTTGCAATCCCACCAGCAATGAAGGAGTGTTCCTATTTCTCCACAGCCTCTCCAGCATCTGCTGTCACCTGAGTCTTTTATCCTAGCCAATCTGACTGGTGTGAGGTGGAATCTCAGAGTTGTTTTGATTTGCATTTCCCTGATGACTAAGGATGCTGAACATTTCTTTAGGTGTTTCTCAGCCATTTGGTGTTCATCAGTAGAGAATTCTTTGTTTAGCTCTATGCCCCATTTTTTTAATAGGGTTATTTGTTTTTCTGGAGACTGACTTCTTGAGTTCTTTGTATACATTGGATATTAGCCCTCTATCAGATATAGGGTTGGTAAAGATCTTTTCCCAATTTGTTGGTTGCCGTTTTGTCCTATTGACAGTGTCTTTTGCCTTACAGAAGCTTTGCAACTTTATGAGGTCCCATTTGTCAATTCTTGATCTTAGAGCAGAAGCTATTGGGGTTCTCTTCAGGAAATTTTCCCCTGTGCCTATTTGCTCGAGGTTCTTCCCCACTTTACTTTCTATTAGTTTCAATGTATCTGGTTTGATGTGGAGGTCCCTGATCCACTTGGACTTGAGCTTTGTACAAGGCGAAAGGAATGGGTCGATTTGCATTTTTCTACATGTTGACCGCCAGTTGAGCCAGCACCATCTGTTGAAAATGCTGTCTTTTGTCCACTGTATGGTTTTAGCTCCTTTGTCAAAGATCAAGTGACTATA